>OMNS01029680.1:4668-21455 GCA_900303225.1 Laemonema laureysi | reverse complement strand
CAAAATGAATGACAATGTGTTTTGTAATTGTTACCAAGACAAAACATGACAGCAAATCACCAGCTTGAGACATGCCCACACGTGTGTGGCCTATTTAATTGATCACATACTCGTTGGCTTCAAAGACCTTGTCCTCGACCCCAGCACCCTTCGAGGAGAACTCGGTCCTCTTCCTCAGTCTCGAGGGGGGGCGGTAGGGCCCAGTGTGGCCTAGGTCATCGATCTCCTTCTTCACACTCTCCATGCCCTGACAGCACACACACAGGTGAACACATATTCAGGATTGAATGGTGTCCATTTTTCTATTTTGAATTTTAGCGAGCGCACTAGCGGAATCCACCTAAAATAGGAAATGCTAACCAACTGAAATGCTATAAAAAGGTGTTATCTTAAATGCTATCAAAGTTTGAGATGAGGTCATTGTTAAAAAAACAAAAAAACAACTCATAATCTGTTAGTAGTCATTATTTACTATTTCACTAATTTACTAGTC
The DNA here is from genome assembly GCA_900303225.1 of Laemonema laureysi. NCBI lineage: Eukaryota > Metazoa > Chordata > Actinopteri > Gadiformes > Moridae > Laemonema > Laemonema laureysi. The sequence continues at coordinate 20,962 of OMNS01029680.1, read as the reverse complement.
GGCTACAACGAGCCACTCTGTACCTGTGATATTGCTCTGAAGGCTCCAGTCTTTCCAAACTTCTCCCCGCTCTTGGACACAGTTTCTGCAGAGCTTTTGGCCGTCTTGGCTGCTTCCTCCACGCCCTCCTTGATCTTCTTCCCTATGTCTGTACGACTCACCTCCTCCAGCCCCTGATCGTGTACACACACACACACACACACACACACACACACACACACTTAACAATCTAGTATATGTTCATCTACCATTAGTTTAGAATAGATGATAGCGGATGGTTTGCAAAGGTTTGTATTGACACATACCTCTTTTACCGTCTCTGAGATGGTCCCCAACTTCTTCCTGAGGACTTCAGAGGTCTTCGCCGTTTCAGACTCTATAGTTTTCTGAGAGTAAGACAAGGAGGAACATCCATAAGAAACCCTTTCTCTAACTATGACCAGAATCAGAATTCTAACTAATTGTACATTATTGTACAGTACACACAGTTTAGTCAAGCGCGCAGGTTTAAAATGTAGCCAAACACTAACATATTTCCTCCGAGCCTGCTGCAGTGCATCTGATTCTTCAAGTTTCTTGGCCTCATCGCGGAACTTCTTGATGTTTTCGGTCATCTCCTTGTTCTTGCTCAACTCCTGCTTCAGGTTGTCCAGAAACTCCCCCAGGAAGCCTTTCCGACCCCCACCTCCGGACGAGTGCCTGACCTAGGGATGAATAGACGCCACAATGGAGAGAGCATCCCGTGTTTCTTTCCACTTCCATTATGCTTTTGTCACATACATTATGACAAACAGAATATATTAATTTGACAGTGAATTCAGACATGGTGTGACTCAGGAGGCAAGGAAATGTGCTCAAGAATGCCTAAAGGTAGACTGTGGACATTGAGGTTCAAACCCAGAACCTTTTGGCTAGGAGGCAAACACCCTAACCACTAGATTGCCCTGTTCCCTTATAATATACATTTAACATAATAGTTGATGAGGTTGTTAAATGAGGATCTTGTTTTCCTAGTTCAGAACCGAATAAACAGGTTGACAGTAAAAATGTGAAGAGTACCTGTGAAGAGCTTGTGAGGGATCCGCATATTCTGTAGATATGAGGTCTATTATTGTGCAGGAGCAGGTAAGAAGGACTGCATGCCAGCACACCACGCCTGACACACATCTAAAGCACAAGAAAAGCACAATAACCCACCACCCCTCAAGTATGTTAACTAGCAACCGTGCTATTTTTTAATCATTCCGAAGCATTGGCATAAAAACGGAAAATGAAAAAGATCTCGGCATGGGGACAACGTTAGCGTGCTTAATAAATATTCTCGATTAATCATTTTTGGAACTCGATGTTTTATATTTTGTCCAAACACCGGCTTCGTCGGATTGTCCGCCCATCTAGTAAGCCTATACAAATAAAATCGCTAAAGGTACTTCAAATGAAAGTTGCTTTATTATAATTGTTGGTTAAATACAAACGCAGGTGTGGCTCCACAGTGTACACTCAAAAGCTTTTATTAAACTTACCTGATAACACAGACACAAGGAGGCCGCCATCTTGGTTGCATTGACTGTGACCTTTTCCGGTGATGACCTCCCGATGTCGACGGTGGGAGGAGACTGAACTTCTGGCTTTGCCAACGGTTACAGGCATTGACGCAGATAAAATATGCCGTGTGCAATGTTGCATAATTCAACTTGCATAACTATTGCTGCCCGTTTGATTGCGCAGTAATAATTTAAAAAAATGTATGAGGCGAAAAATACTCAAGTTCAATTTTAAATTGTCCATAGAAGTGATGTAATAAAGTTGTAGTGTCCAGTTCACAACCTTTTGGTTAGGAATCCAACTTGACACAAAGTACTGTATATCAGTCATACAAAACAGTATAGAGAAAAACAACAACCCAAGAAATTCCAAATGTTAAGATTTATTTATCAAAACACCTTAAAGAACAAAGGCCTTGACAGGTAAAAAATGACAAAAATAAAAATGTGGTCACTAAAAAGAGAATTAACTAAAACATCACTAATAAACGAAGTAAATGTGTGGAAAGGTCATTCAAATGACACAGGTCGGTTGCACAGAATCAGGACAACATATGTAGTTTGAGGGACAAGTGATCTTATGCATTTCTATCAATCCTAACATCGATTTCTCTGCCGTTGAGACGATATCCATTCATGCTTCGGCAGGCGCGCTCGGCTGTCTCAGGGTTGTCAAAGCGAACCACACCACATCCCTTAGACTTGCCATTCTCCATCTTGATGTCAGCATACTGCACCATGCCTGCAAAAGGTAAAGAGATAATGCTAATTCAAACCAAGAGTCACTGTCTTTTTGTGGCACACTTGAGGCAAAATGGCTATAGTGATATTTGTGTTCTTACCACATGTACTGAAGGTATCCTTCAGCATCTTCCAAGTGAAGTCAAACGGAAGCTATAGGACAAAAGTCACATCAGGTCAATCTAAGTATTACACACCATTTTTTATAAGATCCAAATATACATTTACAGAACATATTCCAGTCACTATATCACTTACATTTCTGACAAAAATCTGGCAGCCCTTCCTGGCGTTGACTCCGCCGGCTCCAGGTCCGCCAGCTCCGGCACCAACGAAGGAATTTCCCACGAAGCTGCCGCGATCCATGTCAGCGGGACGATCAAATTGCCCTCCAACATTGCCGGCTCCCATCCGATCCATGTTGGACCCTATGCGGTCCAGGCCGCCAGTAGGGAAGCGGTCAAGACCTCCAGAAGATCCCATGCGGTCAAAGTTGTTCTGACCCATTCTGTCAATCCCGGTGTTGCCCATTCGATCCATGCCCATCGGGGAGCTGAAGTCCAGGCTGGTGCTGATGCGGTCCAAACTGGACGGGCCTAGGCGGTCGAACCCAGCTGGGCCCAGGCGATCCATGCTGGAGCTCATACGGTCCAGGCCAGTACCTAGCCTGTCCATACTGGGCCCCAGCCGATCCATCCCTGAGCCCATGCGATCGAAGCCAGTACCCAGCCTGTCCAGGTCAGACCCGCGGTCCATCCTATCCATGCCCAGGCGGTCCATTCCTGCCAGGCGGTCTATGCCAGTTCCCAGACGCTCTATTCCAGAATTCATGCGGTCGCCTCCAAGGGAGTTCCCTGAGAGAGAAAATTTTATAATTAGTACCAAGCGCCAAATAACAATTATGTGCCGCATGTCACACCACTCATGAAATATTGAGAAACATACTAACCCACTCCTCTCTCAAAAGAGTCTCCAAAGTTATTGCGTGACATGCCCATTTCATTCCGACCAAACTCCCTGTCGAAAGCACCAGCAATCCCACGGTCCATCTCTGACAATTGCAAGAGATTAAGCGCTTAGAGAAGACAAGTAAAAACGTGAAGATGTCCCATGCTTGCAGTGAAATATTGCCAACACGTCCTCACCATTCATTCTACCCATGCCAGAAGGTCCAAAGCGATCCATGTTGTTTCCTCCTCCTCCACCACCACCACCACCACCACCTCCAAAGTTGTCCATACCTCAAGAGAAAGGCAGACGTTGAGCACACACACACTCCCAAGAACGGCACGTTAGTTTGTGAACCACAGTCTGCTACATTAGTATTAGTATACATACCTCCTGCTCTACCTCCCATACCACCAAAGTTCATTCCATCCATTCCTACAAGCCAAAGTGCACCAAGGATTAGCCAAGGATGTTAAAAACTTGGATCTGTTGAAAGCATGTGATGTTTTTAAAAACCCTGAACAAGTACCTCCAGGGCCCATGTTCCCCATCCCTGCACCCCTGCCTTCTCCTCTGTTGAGCTGGGTAGCGTCAATGGGCTGGCCCCCTGGGCCCAGGCCAAGACCAATACCACTCAGACCACCTACACGGAGACGAAATGTAATGCAAGTTTCAAGTAAACCTGAAGCCAAAGCATTTTCATTATGAACACATTTAATGTGCGGTATGCACGCATTTATAGATTTAGAATTTTACTTACGGGGAAGAGCAGCTGGTCTCTCAGGGGGTCCGAAATCTCCTTTGGGCAGAGATTTCTCGTCCTTAAAAATAAAAAGACAAACATGATATGGCAACCTTTCCAAAGTGTTGTTATTACTTCACATTTTTTATTACTATAGTGCATTACTTACCAGTTTGACATGCATGACCCTATTGAACAGCAATTGGCCATTGAACATAGCTGAACATAGTTGAGGAAAATTGTAGCATTGCCATATTTACACATAAGCATTAAAACATTTAAATGCATAAAAAAGTCCCACATTGTATTCCAGGTTTGAAAGGATACAGACAGCTTGGACCGCTTCGATGGGCATATCAAACGTCACTGTGCCCATGCCTCTGCTCTTCCCGTCCTTGTCCTCCAGGATGTCTGTCCTGACCACCACACCCGCCATGCCAAACACCTCCTTCAGTTTCTTCCAGCCAACCTTGTACTCCAGCTGCAAAAAAACCAAGCAACAGAGTAAAGAAAACGACCATAGAAGTTCGTTCACAACTCATTATCAATTTGTGAGGGGTTAGAATCAAGTCAAACGAGGATTTAGTGCGTCTAAAACTACAAGGGGGGCTTACATTGGCCACAAACACAGTGCTGCCGATCTTGCCGGCCTGCAGGCCATGGATGATCTCATTGGGGATGTTGGGGTTATTCATCAGGCTGGGTGGGATGTTCACCACGGGGGGTCCGCCGGGCCCGGGCCCCATGCGCTCCATGTTCATCCGGTCCATGCCGCCCATGCGGTCCATGCCGCCCATGCGCTCCATGTTCATGCCGCCCATGCGCTCCATCCGGTCCATCCCGCCCATGCGCTCCATGCCGCCCATGCGCTCCATGTTCATGCCGCCCATCCGATCCATGCGCTCCATCCCGCCCATGCGCTCCATGCCGCCCATGCGCTCCATGTTCATCCCGCCCATGCGGTCCATCCGTTCCATGCGGTCCATTCCGCCCATGCCTCCGTGGCCTCCGGGACCGTGGCCTCCTCCACCTCCCTGGGCCTTGTGGGCTTCCCTCTGAGCAATCACGCCATCGGGATCCTGATCGGAAAAGACGGAGCGCGTCAGCAGAAGTCAGCAAAAATGGGAGGAATTTATGGTCAGACGCGAGTGGGCGTTTCTTGCTGCACCATGAAGTGTGTGTGTGTGTGTGTGCTGTACCTCTTTGACTTTGAGAGGACGACCATTGAGGATGTGTTTGTTGACTTTCTCCACAGCTTTCTTCATTAGCTCCTCGGTCCTAAACTCAACAACACTGGAAACAAAGCAGTGACTCACGACTGTGCACCTGGTTTTATATCAACAAACTTTTTGTTGGCTGCCATGTTTCAGCAATATGAACAGCAGCACTGGTGAAACACCAGGGAAGTAGATTGGAAAAATAAATCAGGACTACTTACGCGCAACCCTTTGTTGATTGAAGACAACCCGGCAAGCCATGGAAATGGGGAAAGAACATTCAAGTTAGCAAAACCATGGATATCCAGTGATGCCTTTAGCAATATAACTGGCAGATAGAATTAATCACAAGCACGTGTAACATGTGAAGCATCACATTTAAAAAAAAAACTTACTGGGCAGGCCTTGGTTTCACCTTCATACACTCAAGATTAACAGATCATAAGACATCGTTCACAACTAGAATTAAACATGCATACAAACAATACCAAAGTGTCAGTGGCCAATTATAAACCTCTTTCAAAAAGGACTTTCCAATATCCACAGCCAGAGATTTCCCAGTAAAAACAACTATGCCACTGAAGCAATTTCTACAGAATGAGTTACGAGTAACGACGATGGTACAACCGCAGGCGGAACGAACCCCAATGACACTTGTTTCGTAATCTAACCCAACAACAAAAAAAAAGAGCCGACATTGTTGGCTATAGCAATCCCACGAGATTGGCTACCGAGAAACCTGAACTCCTGTATAAAAAGCATCGTCCCCGAGAGGGCCTCAAAGTGAGTGCCACGGACACCACCAAATCCACTCCTCCTGCGAGTCACCGTCGGAGAGACACTTCCCCTCGGGTTCTCAGAGTCACAACAACTCCCCCACAATTACAAATAACCCCCAAGTAGACGGCAGGGCCGGTCTATCGTTATTCAGTGTTTTTATTCATGTGTTTTCACTTACCCTTGATTTTCCTTCTGCGTCCATTAAGTGTTCCACGTACGTTACCTCACCCACTACAAATCAGATTCCAGAGACGACACACACCAAAGGGAGAGAAGCCGAGAGAACAATGGGGGTTTAGAGCAGACACACAAGTCGGCTGGTGACAGTGGGCTCGGACTGACGGTCCAGAGCCTCTTCCCACGCACCTCAGCGTCAGCAGCAACACAATCTGGTACAGGTCTACAAAAAGCAAGCTTGTATCTCACAGAACAAGTATTAATACGTGAACAAATTCTTAGCCTGTCCTTGTACTATAAAACCCCCAAAAAACCATGAGCAATAATTGAGGACAACTTGAGTTTGAATAGCTGTCAGCCACTGGAAATGGTTAAGCTGCCATCGAAGGCCACATTGCATACGTGTCCCAATTTCAGTTTAAAGCTCAAACGGTCTAGCTCGTTACATAACCACCACGTTTAGACTTTGTCAAGATGATAACTGCTGTCGATAGCACCAGTAAATCTTCCATTTCCCACTGATTAACTGTTGAACGACAATCTACCAACTGACTACACAATAGAGGGGGAAACAGAAAATCTGCAATATCAAACCAACATCTGCTCCCTGAATGGACCTATGCGCAAAATTCAACAAGTCAGTGTTTTTGTTTAAATGGATGGCTGTATCCTGCTAGTAGCAGATGAGTGTTCAATGAACTAACAAGTGTTCCACAGACCAAACCTCTACAGACAAGGACAGGACACAAGAAGCTGCTTCGTTTTGTAGACCTGTACCCCAAGAAATTCCCAACGCACATCTGTTATTGGCACAACGTGGAGATCTGCTGAGAAAACATTGGCTGTGTCAACTTCAAACCTAAAAAAGAAAATGCAATTTAACCGCACAGTCAGTTGTACAACCACAACATACTCCACCGAAAAGGACGTTTGGTGACCTCTTAAAAAACACATACTTCAGCATACTTGCAGATGTATATATTTTGCATTGTATTCAGTACACCTAAGGCTTTCCAGAGCCACATACATGAGGAACAAAAATTGACAAATAGGTTTTATAAGTTTCAAATCTATATTGCAAGCTAAAGATGTGTTGACTGTGCCATGCAAAAATGCAAGAATGCAATTTATAAAATGGCAACTGTCACCAGTGAGCACAGCACAAAAATAGAGTGTACTATGTGCTTCCAAACTGCACCTCAGGACAAATTACTTCCTTAGTTCTAGGGACGAATCATGTCATCAGAGTCTTTGCTTCCTGCGCGTTTGTAACAAAAATATAACCCCGTTCATGATTCCAAACCATGGAATTCACACATTGACAACACAACTTTACAAAAGGTACAACCTCCACTTCAAAGAAACCCAGTGGGCTTTGCATCTGCAAGTTCGGTCAAAATCCATGTAGACAAAAAGAGGAATATCTAAAATTAGTCGAAATCCTATTTCTGTTTTTAATTCTTCTCCACGGCCTACAAATGCACCCTTACAAAAACGCTGAAAGTCTCGACGCCTTCAACTCTAGCGGTCAATCAAAATGACCACTGAAGAAGCCGCATCCTTTGCCATAGCAATGGAAGGGGGAAAACGTTAAATTATTGTTTTATCTATAACCGGAGACTCTACCTTTTTCTTTCATTAGGTCTTTCAGTGCTTGCCATTTCACATCGTATGGGATGTTGCTGACAAACACACGGTATCGCTTGTTCACATTTCCATAGGGTTCAAAACGACCGCCACCGCCTCTCTTCTGGGGCCTCTCCTTTCTGCTGGGCCCGGATTCATGCTTAGGTTTACCATTCACCTCCCTGTTAAAAAAAAACAACAAAAGTACAAAAATATTCGTCGTTATCTTCAAACAACGTCAAACAACCTGGTATATGTGCTTGGCGTTTCACATTTTGATTGTCATAAGGTTTATGTCGTAGTTTCTACAATGGATTAATTTGCGTTCCCAGCATTTAGACGGAGCCCGGCCACGCGTAATCACAACGCTACTGCAATGTACTCATTGTGATAATAACACCAAAAGGTGTATATATTTTATACCATACAAATAGTCAAGTATACACAATGTTTTACAAATAATAGCGTTATCGAAATGGTCCAACTAAACGGACCCAGATACTAGATTAAAGCTAGGAAAAGCTAACAAAGAAACGTCGGATCAATGGGAATGAGCGTTCGTTACCCCTGCAATGGCTGCTGCTGTTGCTGCTGCTGCTGTTGTTGCTGCGGCGGCTGCTGGCCTGGTTTCTCGGTAGCGGCTTCGGCCTTTACAGTCGACATCTTCTTGCGCAGTTTGAATTGTTTCTTCGTTAAACGAAGTAAAACGGTATGTATATAAAAAAATATCACGCAATTCCAACAGGATGGACCCAAATCCGCTTGACCGAAACACCGCTACGTTACGTCCTTGCCGGGCTGAAATGGCGGAGAACAAACGTCGCTTCTTAATATTCAGCGACGCCGCCAAGGCGAGAGGATGCTGGGAAGTTTACGCCACTGGCCGATCCCATCCGTGACCTACACATGAGATACAGAAAACTTAACTATATGTATACATTACTTTTACACATGTACGAGACACGTATTTCACAATATTACGCAATTTGTATTAAGATTGAGTATTATAGGGGACTCCAATGCACATTCAAATGCTATTTAATTCAACATGCTGGTAGTGCGTGATGAGGGAGGCGTTTCCGTTTGATGTCGGATAGAATAAAGGCTAAATGTTTCTGTAGAGTTTATAGAGAAAAAGCATTCAATTGCCATTTATTTTTATTTTACGGACCGGTACCACCAAGTTTGTCCCGAACACCTCCTCCTCCACCCCTCAGGACGCCGCCCCTCCTGGTGAACGCCATCAGCAGCATCCCGTGTTGTTATCAGTCCGACCCATTGTTTTGTGTCTTGACCTAATTTTGTATTCAGGTGTTGTGTGTCGTAACCCCTAACAGCTAATTTAGACAATAAATCAATACAAGCCATGGGAAACAGAGACGATGAGTATGATTTCTTGTTCAAAGGTATTTGAGCATTGTGACTACGACTTGATAGCTAGCTAGGCTAGCTTGCTAGCCGTGTAACGTTAAACCATGATGTACCAGCACCAGTGCGTAAATACAAGCGGTCATACTTCGTCTTTTCGTAATTATTAAATAGTAATCTACAATATCTACAACTCACTGTGCAGATCGTTTTGTATCGCTTGTCTACGAGTTTCGAAAACAAGCAAGTTGAAGATCAGAACAGTACACAAACGTCATTGAGACATACTGTAGCTAGACGCCACTAAGGTGACATTAATAGCCCTTTATGGGCCCACACGAGTTTATAAGTGGATATTGAATAAGACCTATTTGATATCTAAAGAACATCTTACACATCCCGTTAAATCAGTCAAACAAGTGACAAGACAAACATGTAGGCTTACGGCTGTTATTGGCTGTCAGTGTTATTATTAAGTCTAACTCTAGCATTGAACCTAAACTTGTTATGCACATTATGCGCCAAGAACTTCATGAGTGGGAACAGAGGGCAAGGATAAGGCTACTTTGACAAAATAACACTGACTATTATAGTGTCAATAGTGTATACACGTATTTATGCAGTGTGTTCCCCTCTCACAAACTGTCACGTTATTCCTGGATGCTCCTGGACTTCCTGAATCATAATCCTAATCCTATATACGGAAGATTTTATGGACACTATTCAGCCATGCTTTAAGTGCAGTGATACGCTACCTCCTTGTGTGTAATTGACTCAAAAGCACCAACTGTATTATTTCTCATAGGGTGGTAAGAAAACTATGTTGTTCAAAGTTGCGTGTTTTGCTCTTCTAGTTGTACTAATAGGCGACTCAGGAGTAGGGAAGAGCAACCTGCTTTCCCGCTTCACAAGAAATGAGTTCAACCTGGAGAGTAAGAGCACCATCGGTGTGGAGTTTGCCACCCGCAGCCTCCAGGTGGACGGCAAGATGATAAAGGCCCAGATCTGGGACACGGCTGGCCAGGAGCGCTACAGAGCCATCACATCAGCGTCAGTTTGTTTGAGCATGTGTTACGTTTAAGCATACAATCTGTCATTGATGCACCCACGTGTATCTGCCCTACCACTGTTGTCGTTCTTGGTTTTGGTCATGTGACTTCGGTGACTAGGTTGTTAAACATGCAGAGATCTTCATCCAAGCTGGTGTGCCCTTAATGAAAAGATTTCTTCAGGCTGCTCTTTTTCAGTATCAATACAAAAACATAATATGTACACAGTTAAAAAAACAACAACCAATGAGTACATTTGACTCATTGTAAATAATTTCCCCTGCGTCGGTGATTTGTCTCCAGGTACTACCGGGGGGCGGTGGGGGCTCTCCTGGTGTACGACATCGCCAAGCACCTGACCTACGAGAACGTGGAGCGCTGGCTGAAGGAGTTGAGGGACCATGCGGACAACAACATCGTCATCATGCTGGTGGGCAACAAGAGCGACCTGCGCCACCTCCGGGCCGTGCCCACCGACGAGGCTCGCGCTTTCTCGGGTGAGTCGCCTGAAAAAGATATTGAATTAGGCCACCGTTTACATGGTTTAACTTTAACACATCTCAATGCAAGCATACATGGTTCAGTTATTTGATGCGTCTTTCTGTGTTTCCGGTTCAGAAAAGAACACCATCTCATTTATTGAGACATCGGCGCTGGACTCTACAAATGTAGAAGAAGCATTTAAAAACATATTGGCAGGTAGGAAGAGATGTGTTGTAGGAATTAAATCTACTAATACAAATTTACTGATGGATTTTTTTTCTCTCAACATAATATGACCTTTTGATATTGATCTTTCACCTTAAAATTGTGTTTCCTTTTTTACAGAGATCTACCGCATCGTGTCACAAAAGCAAATGGCAGACAGATTTGCACATGATGAGTCCCCTGGCAACAACGTGGTGGACATCAGTGTCCCTCCCACCACCGACAGTCAGAAGGGCAACAAACTCCCGTGCTGCCAAAGCCTGTGACCTCCCAACACACCTGTGACTTCGTCCCTCTTGATCTTCTCTTACACTGCACCACACTCCCATCATATCAATCTCCCCCCCACCTATTAATTATTTTTCCCCAATATCACTGCTCATGGCCAGTGCCCCTGTTTTCTGTTTCTTTCTGTTCTTGTTTTTACAGTCCTGGTTATTTTCAAATTCACTTGTGCTCTTCTCTTTTGTCGTGGAAGAAAGAAACGGAAAGGAAACCTTTATTTCACTTTGTAAGGCAAGTTTGTTGTTTAATTGAGACAATGTGAAAGTTCCTGCAATGTAGGAAAGGGGCAATTGTGCCTGTTGAATAAAGCCTAATGAAAGTCATGGCACTCTAAAGGCTGATTTGTACTTCTGCGTCGAACAGCCACCGGAGGTTTGCGGTGGGTCTCTATGTCACCTGTGTAGCCCACAGAGGCCAGTTTGTCTTCCCTGCTACATTGTCTGGCTGATAGTGAAAACAGCATGGAGAAGATCAAGTTAAATTTGTTTGTAGGTTTGCATATATGTTTACCCACCGCGTACCCCGGCAGCTATTCAAAGCAGTATAGTATAATTCAGCCTTAAAATTGGCCCATGCGCTGTACGTGCTGGGGCATCAGTTACCTCTAGATGGTGCTGCTGTGTAAATAAAACACTGGCAAACGAACGCCACCTGATTAGGCAGTATTAAAAGTGTGATTTCTCACTGTATTTATTGAAATGTATCTGGCTAGAGTTTTACTTTCCGAACAAATGCATACAAATTTGCAATAAAATCGTTTACAAAATGATTTTGCTAAATGTTATTTTTTTATTGTACATTTTTATCTTGAGGCAGCTTTACATTGATTTCCACATAATAACAAAAACAAATTCAAGGAGTACTACTGCATCATGTCAGAACGTATACTGTAAACTTCCTCAGTAAACAACAAACATGCTGACGTATTTAAATAAACACCCAGTTACCCTCAACTGCAGCTTGGCCACAATTGCCAGTTTCCCAACACAGGCATTTTCACAGACAGCAAGGCACACTTGTGGTCCTTCACAGGAGGACCACTGACCAGAGAGGATTTAATGGAGGAACCACCGATCACCTTCTTGGCTAGCTTCATTATTGCCAAAAAACCCCACATGAACCTCATGAGGCCCTCGTTCTGTAAACACGTTTTTAGTGACTGGATCCTTGGAGGTGTCTGGAGACATGATGTCAGCTCTACTCATATCTGATATCGGTGTGTGTATCTTTCCTCATTTAAATGTTGATGAAGGTACATTTAGCATATTTTCTGCTATTAAACATTGCTTGGGGACCTGATAGCCAACTACATTAGAATTGTAAAAGTACACAATTTTAAACACATCATATGATGATATGATAAAAAGCAATAGGTGTTCAAAGTCGAAATATGAACCGAAATAAACCGAGGCCAAATAGATTACCTGCGCGCCAGTGACGGCTGCAATTACACAGACCTCAGTCAGAGGGAGCCAGAATATTCGCTTCCAAACCAAGCTGCCGCCTGTTTGCCTATAACAGCAGCGAGTACGGCGCAGTCGACGCGAGATACGCGGAGGAGCAGCCCTGTTCGATCCACTGCACGGATGAGGGAGCCGTAGCGGATTACGCACCCTATTTTATTGCTTTAATTTACGCCATTTGCTGTGTTTAGTGTTTAACGCCCTCGGTTATCTACCGACAGCGTACCATCATCGCGGGTCTTTCATCCGAAAGGCTCGCCCTATCTCTGGGAGTCTGAATGGAGGCAGAAGCCGAAGGAGCGTTTGGGCTGTCCGAGGCCAGGGAAGGGAGCCCGTTATCCGGCGCCACAGCATCCGATGATGGGGACACTGTCATTGGAGTGAGCTATGGAGTCGACTCCGGTGACATGGGTACGTAATTGTTAAGATGCATTGTATCTGCTATTTTCTCCTGGTTGTTTTAGATTTAATCAGTTACACCCATATCCTCAATGATACTCTGGGCCAAAAGTCCCGAATCATCTTTGCTAGCAAGCTAGTAGCGTGCTAAGTATTGCGCTGGGCAGATGGGTAAGCAGGCAATTTGTCTGATAGGTAGCGGCCAGTAAACATTCTCTTAAAACATATCCTCCAAAGACTATATGGCATGTCTGGTAAACCACAGCAACGATGATATATTCCGTAGCGGAAAGAGTACTTTTATATTAAATTTGTCTGCTGTTTTACCCTTTAGGTTAGGTGTAGTAAGGTCGGCAGCAGAAGCAGATTGTGATGCTGTTTGTACAGAGCTGTCTCCTGCGTCCACGCATCCTGACAACACATGAAGGCACATATGAACGTTTAATATCGTGATTGGGTCGTCTTCCAAATAAGCTTTTTGGAGTAGGGTTTGACTGATTTAATTGATTGAGTAGTAGTAAAATGTGTATAATATGATTAATCGTCTTCATAAGCGGCACAGTGGTTACTGTATAACTGGATATGAATTAATGTACTGTGGGTGAAAGCGCGTGTATGATGTTATTTGCATGTAGGCCTATACTGTATGCGTTATTCATCAATTGTTTTAACGGCAGGTAATGTAAAATGCCTAGTGTTGTTCTGTATGTTTTTTGAGTTACAAGTCATCGTGCCTCCAGCTGTATTTCAAGGTTGGGACGGGAGATCAGGGCAGGGAAAGTGCTGACTTGGACAAGAGTTCCATGAGGGAGAGCCAACGTTTTCCAGACTCATGAATCAAAAGGGGGACAATATGCAATATGCAAGTGGCTATGGCTGTGTATTGACATTGAACACGAGAATGAATGTGAATGTAGGAACCTTTGTGCCTTGCTAGTATATTGTGATTGATATGAAATTAAAGGAACCAATTCCCCCCTCAATAGAGAAGTGGGTTAGCTTTCGCACAAGGATGCTGAACAGCACAACATAGATGCATTATTCAGCCGTGCCCTTCTTCCACCAAATGCTTTTCTTTCTTTTCCGTTCGACTTTTACACACTTCAAGGCGGATCAGTGGGCCCTTGCATGACATAGAAAGGGTATCTTAGTGCTCATGCTGTTGTTTACCCCAGTGGTCCTTGAGTTCACGGATGCGTCGATAAACTGTGGGACGTGGGGGATCGAACCCAGTAGCTTTTGGCAGGGAGACAGAGCACCACAGCCACTGCACTATCCTGCCCCCTGTGTTAACCTAATTTAAGTATTACTCTTATTTCTAGTGAGGACAGGTGTTAGACCGAGGTGGTTAACGGTAACTGGCAACCCAGTAACTGTGCATGCACAGCCATGGTCAGGTTCAGCTGCTCTGTGTGATAAGCAGTGCAGCTGGGAGGGATGGGAGTGTGTTCCTCGCCTCCCACAGCAACATCTGGCAACGCAAGACGGTCGAAAACACAACAAACAGAAACAAAATAAGGTCCTGGTAGTATCTACCAACCAAAAGACACAGTCGCGTCTTTACGTAACACTTCAACGGAGGGGCCCCATTGTTGGACGCTGGGAGTGAAGAATGCAAGCATGTGACTCACTTTCATCCGAGGTTGCGGTTCTTTCCAAGGGGGGTGTTTTCACTTGGAGAACAAGCGCCGCTCCGGAGGATGTGGGAACAAACGCGTTGCGTGGGTGTCGTAGTGGGCAGTATTATTAACGTCTATTCGCTTATGTGTGAACTGCCTTCCATTTGCCGTTGTCCTGCCTCCCGGGAAAGACAGACAGAATCAATCTGGCTTATCTCCTCTGTGGTTCATACTTCTTAACTTAAAGACCAGGGTACCGGTCTCTTCTATTCGTTGAGCCCGGAGTCCCCCTTCTCTCCTCTTCCGGGGTGAGACGCCCAGGGCTCAGCCGTTGTATTCTCCTTATCTAACTCAGTGGGGCTGTCAGAACTGCTGATGGAAGCGTGACGCAGGGCTTCCTACTCCGTAATTAACCATTGATCCAACTGTGTGTTCCTCCAGCTCTCTCTCTCTCTCTCACATGCTCTCTCTCGCTCACGCTCTCTCGCTCTAGCTCTCGCTCTCGCTCTAGCTCTCGCTCTCTCTCTCTCCCATCCCACTGGAACGTTATGGAGAGTAATGGTACAAGGTTTTGGGTTCTCTCCCGGGTGCTACATGCGTCATTGCTGAATGTGGACGATGACCCACTTCAATTGGCCACTCCTTATGCTTCGCTTGCCGCCGACGTTGCCTCTGGCTAGCTAGCGAGTGTAAAGCACATGCTAGGTAAGATTAAAAAGTCTGGAAGTCCCTGGAAGTAATTGTACATTTGTTGTTGTTTATCCAGGATTTTAGTCCAGGTTTTGCTGCGTTCTCTGCGAGAACCGGGTGGATTAATAAAGAGGAAGCAGAACAGGGTTTGTGAGTTTGATGTGGAGTCAGTGGAGCAGAAAGTAGAAGAGAAACCGAACAATAAATCCCCTGCTATGGTGCTCCGGCTTGGTTTTGGCTGACTTGGTCCTATTGGTATGTTATGGGAGTTTTTCCCCATGGAGGTGAAAATAAGCTCAAGGCCTATGCTGTTATTAATTAGAAAAAAAACGAACGACTGACTGCTGTGCTCAGTGAGATATTATGTTTCTACATTGAGGAATATAAAGCAAAAAGGATTTGTTTGATTAAAGTTGAACATGAAAGTATCAGACAGAAATGTAATCCACAAACAGAGCCACAGATTACGTTCTCGCAGGCTCTGAATTTGGAAGATGTTTGTTTTGTTTTTGCAACAGTTGAGAATAACAACAACATCTCCATTTGCCTATCCTGACCCCTGCATCTCAACAGCTCCTGGAAATGTTATCTACTGTAATTGTATTCTCACAGAAAACACACACACACACACACACTTGAAAACACACACTTGAAAACACACACTTGTTTCTCCTTATCTGTCTGTGGGCATTTATCCGGCCGTAGCTAGGGGTAGCGATTTCCATTTGAGAAGCACAAGCTGTGTAACCCGACATTTACGCGCACACCAGAGATGGCGGTGCCAGCCTTTGCGTGTTTGAACCGGCTAACATCCCCTCTGCCTGAGGTAAACACTCTAGAAAATGTTATGTCATCATCTGGAGTCTGTTTCCCAGTTACCTCGAAACATGCTGGGAGCTACAACACCCTTGGTTGTTTGGGTCCCTGCCTGAATCTGG
>OMNS01029679.1:0-13808 GCA_900303225.1 Laemonema laureysi | reverse complement strand
CGCTTCAAGCTTTTTATTTTTTTCCCCTGGCATTGTTTTCCACTGACCGAAAGAGAGAAACATCCCTTGGTTGATTTGTGCTGTGCAATGTAAAGGTTACATAGGGCCGGTTTAACTATATTACAGCTTGGTTGGTCTGTGACCTACGCACTTTCTATGCAGAGCGCTGCGCTGGCTAAAAGCTGCCTCTGCCTCTTTGTAACGGACCTCCGAACGTAAAGGGCAGTAGCAGAGCAACCCCCTATTGAGTTTCCTGTAGTGGTTCAGCCAGTAAGCATGGCACAGGTGACGCGAGGGCCTAAAATAGGTCATAGTAGGTCAGGTAACTTGCGCTCTTTGTCCGGTTTCAGGCACACGGACACTAAACCAACCTCCCTTTTTGCGTGTAAAGTTTGCCTCTGAAGCGGCCACAAAGTCTGGCAAACATTTGAACCTTTTCACTAACGTCGGGCTAGAAGACGAACGCGTGTGAAACGCGGATCTGTGAGATGATGTGCAGTAAAGGGGAGCTGCATTCTGGACTGTGTGTGAGACTGCATTTCTCTGGGCAACTTTTGAGTCATCTGTCAGCGAACATGGAACAGCACAGTGAAGGTTATATGCTTTAGCTTGCAATTATTCGCTCTTTTTTTTTCTCTCCTGGAGCATGGAAATAACACAACAAATCTTTTTTATACCTATGGTTGTACTACTGGATATTTAAGATGATTTGTTTGATTAAGTCAATATCGCAAGCAGAACATGTTTATTTTTAATGATTGAAAATTAATTTTCTGGTAACAAAAGTTCATTTAAATTGTATCATAATTCGTGTTCTCATGTGAGTTAGTGTCTTCTTTTGTTTATGAACAATGGGTTTTATTGCCAAAAACAAGCTTTTAATCTTTTATTTATAGGTGCGTGTCTGTCTCTATATCTCAAAAGGTGACATTGAACACACAATAACTGATTTACTATGGGAGCCATTTTGTCTTGCTCAGCGATTGTAGCCATCTATTCTTTCATGTTGTCCCCGAAGAGTCATTATGCCTTATTGTTCTGTGTCTTTGTGTTAACCACAGTAATAGCCACCGCAGCATTGCCCATAACAAAAGGGTTCCTAATGGACAATCTATCAATATAGGAGTAGCTTTACTTGCAGCGTGTTGAACTTGACATGTTTTCCCAACCTGCCCGTCTGATGACCATTCCTGCATCTGTTCTCGTCACTTCTTTTGACAAAGTTTATTGGTAGCCGCAGAATTCGGTGGTAGAGGCGGAGAAAGAAACTATTCTATGGACTCCTGCTTATTTTGGTTGTCTTCCCATTCCCTCCTGCAGTTCTTCTTTCCATCTGCTCTCTGCTGTGTGATCCGAACCCAGACGATCCCTTAGTACCCGAGATCGCCCGCATCTACAAGACGGACAGGGACAAGTGAGTCCCATGCTTCACTTTTACTAGGAGGGATCTTTTTGTTGCTATTTTGTTGATCGATCAATCGTTTTTTTAATAACGTATCTGCTGCTTACAGCTTCAGAAATGCAATTCTCTGGTTGTTCTGAGCATTAGAAATTAGAGATTACATTTTGTCTTGCACGCTCATCAGACAAAGCAAGCACATTTAATGTATCATTTTGAGTTCTGTTTACAACATTTATTACACTAAATGATTAATCCATTCATCAAAAACAAACCACTCTTATCAGTTGCAGTTGATTATTCTTCTTCTTAATGGTAGGAAATCATCAAATCACTTATCAGGACACTATTTATATTCCCAACTGATGCTCACACATTGGGAATTGTGGGTAACAACAATAGTGTTTTCATATGGTCATAAGTGATGCAAACCCTTGTCATCCGTGTGACTACCAATGCTTCGATGGTACACACGCGAAAACACCCCAACCCAACCCAACACTGCGTCGGACCATGACAGCACATGCTGTGGTGTGTTTATATATTATTCTTCTTTTTTATCTTGTTATTTTTGTATATATTTATATATTTATTTATATATAATATATATATATATTTATATATATTTCTTAATATATAGATATATTAGATTTTTCATTTTATTGTGCGTGGCTCATTTAGTTTAGTTTTGAGAATACACGGCTAACTTAGACTATCAGACTGACAGACATTAGTTTTAATCTCAAGCTGCGTCTTGCATTTGGACCCTAACCCTAACCCTGTGTTTATCATGTCACAGAACTACAAGCCACGCGATGTAGCCTATTAGGCCTACCAAGTTAAGTGTATATTATGCCCCAGACAGAAGGGCTGTAGTGTTTTTCGTTTGAGGGGTTACACAAGGAAAGGCCTACATTGTTTAGTATGAGATTAGGTAGGACATAATACTAATTGCAACAGTGACAACCTTTTTAATCATCAATCAATCAATCAATCAATCAATCAATCAATCAATTATATGAAAGAACGAATAATAACGAATCACACAGTTTAGAACGCTAGGCTACTCTGCATGTATGGCGATGTGTGTCCAACACAAGAACACACACAATGAGTTGGCTTTGAAGACTATATTGTAAAATCTGAGAGAGTTTGAGGGACAAGTCAACACTGATAATATAATTACATGATCGAACGACTAATAACAAATCAAGCCGTAGAGAACTCTACTCTGTGCATATGGCGATGTGTGTCTGACACAACACACACTTGTTGCATTTAGTTTTATATTATAACCTATTCTAAAATTTGATGAATTCGTTGAAGAGACATTTAATAGATTTGGTTTGTTTCAGGCAGACAGAACACGCACAATTATATCCACGATGATGAATTCAGTTTGACATTCAATATTCCCCCTTTTTTGCTTCCCATCTTCCATCTCAATAGCTCATTGAGAGCTGATTTATTTCAGATTAGTCTTGTTTACACATTGGACAATGTTTCACACATATTTCCCAGACTGCCACACAATGTCCTTGATATTAGGAGAAAAAAAAACGTGTTGAATATCAATATCAGCAATCTAATAATGTGAAATATTGTCCAATGTCCAGTCTTTATAACAAGACAAATATGAAAGAAATCTGTCCTTTTTCAACAAGCTATTTTGTTTTGTAAGCGAATATCGTCAAACTAACGGCACTGCGGTGCGCTTCTATCTAAACCTTCATTAACCTTTTTAATTATTTATGTAGTTATAGGAACAAATAATAACAAATCAAGCTGTTGAGAACTCTTATTATACTTGGTATAGGCCTA
Organism: Laemonema laureysi; assembly: GCA_900303225.1. Taxonomy (NCBI): domain Eukaryota; kingdom Metazoa; phylum Chordata; class Actinopteri; order Gadiformes; family Moridae; genus Laemonema; species Laemonema laureysi. Next base: position 10,588 of record OMNS01029679.1, on the reverse strand, counting down.
CTATACACATTGGTGCTCTCCAGACTGATCTCCTTCGCTTCCAGCAAAGTGCTTCTACCTGGCGAAGCCGGGTTTGGATGGCGGTTCTGCGAACCTTCATCTCATGTCTGTTTTTTTGGTCTTGTGCGGATGGGAGCTTGTGTCTTTTTTTTTTTTTGTCTCTCATGGATGGGCGCTTGTCTCTTTTATCCTGCAAGTCGTTTTTCTGCACAGTTGGGGTGGATCCAATTCAAACATCCTTGTTCATAGGATGAGTAGCAAGCCTATGCCATGCCAGTGTTTTATAAAAAATAAATCATCATCATATAACCCTGTGGTGTAATGGAAACTAACGCTGTTTTCAGAGAGCCGCTACAGAGAAGAGCTGCTGGACAAAATGATTATGATGCGCTTGAAACCACTAAAGACGATACAAAATGTGTTCACCTCTACCAAGTGAAGTAAATCTGTTCTCTCTCGTCTCTCTGCTTACAGGTACAACAGAATAGCGCGGGAATGGACACAAAAGTATGCAATGTAGTGTTGGAATAGAATCACGGCCAACCACTTCTACGACTGAAGCTTAGGGGAACTTTGAAGTAAAAGAGAAAACAAACGACGACAACAACAACAACAACAACAAAAAAAGTACAAATGAAAAAAAGCTTAAAACAAGATCTTGTTGGTTTCCATTGGAGTGCTTTCGTTGAGCCACGCCTCCCCTTCACCAGAGCACCTGTAAAACTCCCCCTCCCTCCGAGATATCCAGTCTCTCTGTCCCACCGCCCACTCTGCTGTACATATTTTCAACTCGATATGGAAAACAAACCCTTCCACCCTCCTAAACCCCGTGATCCCTGACTCCACCTTGCCACGGTACCCTTTTTTTTTGTTATTTTATTTTAATTTTATTTTTTTCCCGATCACACGGCGTTTTGGACTGTGTGCCACTCACCAGACGCCCTGATCTCACCGTTCTGAACCCATTGTGTGCAAATTCACTCACTTGCTTTACTCCAAACGTTTATCACTTTAAGCATTCCTTTTTAACATCTGTAAAGCTTAGGGGACCTACTTTCCCACCTACCCCCACATGATTCGTTTGGGGATGGGGGACTTGAGGTAGAGGGGTTATTTTTACGCTCTGCACTCTTTCTTGATTGACTTTTTTCTTTGTTTTTCTTTGTTTTTTGTTTTTTTTACACCTCATCACCAACTGTAGAGGTGACAATTCAAGAAAGCAGGTTTGGCAAGTGTGTCAAGGGGGCACTCTGAATTTTCTATGAGGAATTCTATTTAAAAAAATAATAAAAAATCATAGCAGGATGTGTGAAATGGAGAAAAAAAAATGTAAATGGCCTGTTTTGGTCTTCTCTTCGATTCTACGAAAGGACTTGAATTTATCTTGTCACCCTTCCACTCCCCAGCCTCACTGTGGCCATTGAACCAAGTTCTGCCCTTTTTACGCGCACACACACACACACACACACACACACACACACACACACACAGACACACGTTTCCCCCCATGTCACCTCCACCTTCTCAATATTCACAAAGTGGAAGTTCTACACCAGGTAATCAGTTTTATTTTTATTTTATTTTAATAGGTTTTTTGTTTGTTTAAATCCCCTTTCTCATAACTTTTTTTTGTTTTAAAATATTATTTTGCTATTGTTAAATTAGAGGCTAACATCTTAAAAAGGCTACAGGACTGGCTTGGGCTCTGGGAGCGAGGAGAATCCACTCTCCTTGCACAAAACTTCTGTATATTGAATTACCTGAGAGGCTCGTTGAGCTTTGTGTGTTGATTAAACTGTGTAAAAAAACAAAAAAAACAACCTGTGACTCTTGTTTTGACTCATTTCTGGGGCTCATAGAGAGCTTAGGGGCCTCTATTTGAAGATGGTGACCAAAATCAAATCTAGATTCACATAATTAAGTGAATATTACTTGAACTCGAAAGTCATTCCAACGCCGGACTCGGGAGATTGTGTAGGCTACTTGTTTTTTTATCATTATTTATTGACTTTCTTTATTTGACTTTTGTTCAATTAAAATCAAAGCTATCTGGAAAGTTCATGTCATGGATCAGTTGTAGTATAACGCATCTACAATATTACAATATTCCTAGATAAACTATCTAATTACTTCCGGGATGAGGAGCTACTTATTGAACGCACGCTGATGGCGTAAAAGCAAATGTATACATTCTATTGCATGACTCCACATTTAGTTAAACGATTATTCTTTTAATAATTTACAATAAACAAAAATGCACACCTTTTTTGTGACACAAACATTTAAAAACGAGAATATATTACATACATATCCACTCATATTAACCATAGATATTAATCTGTAATATGGCTCTGGAATACACCACCGTACGTTGATTTCCCTCCTTATTTCTTATTGGCGGATATCCCCGTGACGCAATTTAACGAGGCAGTGGTAGTGCTTTACATAGGGCAGAGTTCGGATTAGAGAAACTCGCGATTGACCTTGCTAGGTTTACCAAATAAAAGCTCCACTAGCACCAACATGACAATGCCTACCATTTCAAGCACTGGATTTAGGATATCAAAAGGTAACTTGAATATTGAATATGGTGCAAAACATATGGGTAATCTTGCTGCATAACGTAACGTTAATGCTAACTTAACTCTTCCACAGATTATAATAATAACCATATACACTACAATGTGTTTTTTAGTGTTTAGCAAACCTGGCAACGCGCGGATCTGATATAACAATATTATTGTTTCTTCGAAACTATTCTTGAAGGTAAACTATCGATTGACTTAAGTTGCTAATAAACATGTTAGCTAACCAATCGCGCTACATTGAGGCACAGGTGAATTTAACACTTCACACACTGACCATCTGCTCTTGACATAATAGCTTTTGATTGCAATGGTAGATGGTGCTTTTAATACCGTGACTGACTGCAAATGTGGCCTTTTGAAGTGGTCTAGCAACAAATTGCTGCTATGTGAAGACTATCCATTTACCTCTTGGGGTTTTCCCTATACACACAGTAGAATACACATCCTGTAACTCTGTAAAACCCTGTAAATCTGTTCTTTCCTAAATTCGTGTTGTGATTCGTGATTGATGTGCCCTGTCTATGTGCATGTAGGCTGGCTTTACGCCGATGGTGTTGATACGTTATCAATCTATGGATACAGATAAAATGTTTTATTTGTGTGACCGTCGACCGGGGCGTGTTGGGTCAATGGGAGTCAGGTGATTCCGAAATTAAATGCTTGGCTACAAGTATACCCTTGTTGTATGTGTTTGAAACGGCGTTGAAGGCGTTGCCACATTTATTATGTAGACCTATTACTAAGAAAACCAGTTGCACCACCACGGGACGGGATAGACGCTGTTTAACAATGTCATGCTGGTACAATAAACAGTTTACTTCACAAGAACGTCAACAGAGTAAAACTACTTCTACGCGTTGCTTTGAAATGTGTATACTTCCTTGGAACACCTCTTCTGAGAGCAATGCAATGAACTGCGAGTGCTGTATATAATATTATATTAAAGTAGGCTACTTCAAGTGTATAGTTTTGCACCGGATACTACTATGGTGCATATTTCTGTGGCTTAATAATGGCGCAGGGATTAGCTATAGGGGGGTGAATGCTCAAACTCCAACTGTATTTAATGGTGACGTTTCGCCTACAATTCCATGGTAGTGTTCCGTTAAATAAGCCTTGCCTTGTTTTATATGAGGCTCTTGTCTTGGAGATTTTTTTTATATAACATTGCTGAAGGCTCTGATCGGTGTGAACACCAAGAGACCTCTATGCTCATGAGACCCAATACATTGACTTTCCACACTAACGCAAGATGTTGCTGTAAGGAACTGCAAATCCCCACACCAGCACATGTTACCATTATCACAGGTCATGTTTTCCACTGTCAATATTGTGTACTTTGAATATTTAAATATTGTTTTAATACTTACTTTGCAGCAGTACAAAGAGCCATGTTTATTGGGCATTGGTTTAGTCATGGGGGTTACGTGCAATGTTAGAAGTCCACTTCCATGATCTGTTGTTCTTTTTAGATGGTTGATGTGCATTTCATTTAGTTATCCTTGTGACTTTAACCGAGAGACGGGAAGCGTATAGGAAGCAAGCGTCCCGTGGAGAACCAAGACAGAGAGGTGTCCATCCATCTGTCGTTCTATATATTTATCTTTTGTATCCACCTTTCCAGGTTCTGTCCTGGCTGACAGTTAAGCAGGAACAGATCCTGAATGTGACGCCAGCCCACGGAATGCTCACCCTCAAACTCCTCTCAGAGGCTCTTACTATGCCTTTTAGAGATGGGAGGAACGAATAAACGCACAAGGAAGAACACTCTTTCCATATACGATTGCTGGCACAAGGGATATTGATAGATTTAAAAAACAAAAGTTGACACACCATGTTCAGGACCATGGCTCTTGACTTCTACAATGTTATGTTTATTTTTGTTCTCTCCTTGGCCTCCTACAGTGTTGTGTGTCTTCCTCTCTCCCTCCATTCAGACCAGCTGATTGTGGCTGTGCCTGTGGCGGTGGTGGCAGCGGCAGGTGGCTTCTTCCTCAGCAGCTATCTGAATGGCCGCAGCTGCAAGAAGGGCCTGGTCAACACCTGCGTATGCAAGGACAGCCCCAAGGTGGTGCACAGCTATGACATGGAGGACATCGGCACCAAGGCGGTCTACTGCCGCTGCTGGAAGTCCAAGAAGGTTTGCTCCTCTATTGCTGTTCTGTGTCCCACACACACCACCGTTCATACATTAATACTGGGATCTTGTGCAGTTAAGACTGAACGCTAATAATTAATGGGCCACCAAGACTCACTAGGCCACCCATTCATCTTGTTAGGCTTGCTTGATCTAATTGACCAATCAAATGAAAGACAATGCATTGGGGAAACCTTGAAGGTAATTTTCTCTTGCTCCATATTAGCTTTATTGAACAATTAGCAAAAATGTGCAGTGTTTCTCACAGTCTTTAGAGAAACGGTAGGACTGTTGTAGCATAACTGATGGACAATAGCTTTTCCCTTTGAATACACTTGTTCTTTGCCACCTAGTCATATATTCTTGCTACCCTAGCTGTATTCGATTAAATAATGTACGCATAAACTTTTAGTCTGAAAGAAAAAGGGCTCAGTGGAGTCCCTGCTATATGCTACAGAGATGGGAAAGACCATTGTAATTAAAACTGTCTGTAGCTTCTGTTACTAATAGGCTAATTAGACAAATCACTGACACGGGCATCAGGCTCTAGAAATGGGAAAATCCTATTGAATCAGCCATTTGAAGTGGGGCTTTATTAGTGTGGTTGCAAAGCAAGCCACACTATTGCTATCACGTTTCTTTTTATTATTATTATTCTGCCTAATTTTCTATAACTATCTCCTCCTACAGTTTTTCAGGTATCAACACCAAAACAATGCCAAAACATTGGGCATATATCAGTTATCAGTCAAATTTGGCACACATATGGAAACCTGAAGTAAGCAGGCATCCCAAACATTTGGTACCACTTTGACCACAGGGGGCGCTATAATTTGCTTTTAAATGTCACACCTCTGCCCCTTTGGACCAACAAATTCAGAAACTTGGTATTTGGTCCTAGCCTGACATTGCCAGACCAGTTCTCAAATGCTTATTAGTCTGGAACCTCAGTTCACTTTCGATTTTCCAAGGAGCGTTATCAACGGACGCAGAATGCCTCTGGTCGCAATTGGCTAGACCTACCACCAATCAGAGCTTAGAAACGTGTGACGTAGTGCGTAGGGTAATAACATTTTTACCATATCCTGTCGGAACTTTGGCAAACGCATCTTTATCAACAAAAGATTTAAGTGCAATTGTTTGTTGTTCATTGATACAGTTCGTTTAATACTGTCGCGATAGGGGATTCAACAGACTGCGCCACAGTGGCAGCCATCTTGGGTGTTTATGGAAATGCCTCAACGGCGCTCCTCTGTCCAGTCATGGTATCAAACACGGCGGGATTCGGTTTTCCCTAACCAATCACTAGAGACCAACATATCTGCCTGAATCTAACGTCATTTTAAGTGACACTGATGCGTGCATGTCAACATACTGGTTTTGCTGGGGTTTTCAGAGTGGAGCGAAATAAACGCAAACTACAATGAATAAATGCCTTCAAAGCAGAGTGGTTTTCGGATTTCAGGATCGATTTTTCTGTACCTACCGTTTTTTTTCTGTACGTACATTTTTTTCCCAAAAACGTTTTTTTGGGAAAAAAATGTTCTTTATGAACCATAAGCCCAAATGACATAAGATTTGGTACACATGCTGCTTACATGTGCCCGACCATAAATTATACATATTTTTTATGTATAGAGTTAAAAATGCCAGTTATCCGCTAATAAATATATGCAAATGAGCCAACATCATTCAATCAATCACAAGTCTGCTTCAAAGTAGCACAGGGACTTGAAACTTGGCGTGCTTGCGTATTAGCCTTGCTAGCATTAGCGTGTTAGCATGCTCATGGAAAATTGCACATATGACGAGTTGGCTCATGTATTTTCTTCTTTCTTGTATTTTCTTCAGAAAATACACATTTCTAGTTTCAGTCATTCACGTTGTTAAACATTAAAGCAGTACATTATGTGAGGGGCACATCTATGTGTGAGACACGCATGATGTACATCGCCATTGTCTCTGTCACGTTTAGTTAAAACATTATGGGCATGGAAAATGAGCTGCATAGGATATGCTGATATGTGTTTGTGTGTGTCTACTGATTGGAAAATTGCAAACCATGAACCTCTGATGCCCATGTTGACTATGGAAAACACCCGTGTCACTTGGAGAGGAGACAATGACGTGTTGTCAACTAGAGACTGCAAAAATCTTTTTCGAGTAGAGCTTCCTCTAATATTTTTTCATTGTCAATTTACTTTTTCAGTCTGTAAAATGTTGTAAATAATGCCCATTAAAAGTCACCAGAGCCCAAAGTGATCAAATGGATGAATAAAGCAACCGATTAATCAAAACTATAATCAATTAACTTGATTTAATCCACAACTATTTTCTGCAGTGTTTGTGTTATTGTTGTTAAATGTGTGGATTGAACTTTGACGTTTCCCCTCTCGTAGTTCCCATACTGCGACGGTGCCCACGCCAAACACAACGAGGAGACCGGCGACAACGTGGGCCCGCTCATCATCAAGAAGAAGGATGCCTGAGTCCGTCCAGTCCTCACTTCGGTACCGAACCGTTACACTTGGGAGAAACCATGGCCGATCGAAACAGTTACTGCTACTACTACAATAAACAACATAAACACAGATGATTCAGCTGCTACCTACATGTATGTTTTCAAATCAAGTGCTGCATTCAGCTGATTTGTGATCACTTCTTGACACTGGGCAAAGTGCTAAAATTTACAAATTCAAATCGTTGTCTGACTATCAAGAATGGCATGATGACACTCATGGCTTTCTGTTCCATCCCAAATAAAAAATGATTTAATCGAATAAAGGAGTGATCACAACTCGCTACTATTGGGTTAGAAAAGACGATGTGTCTTTTATTCACCTATTCTCTTCTGATAATGTTGATGTCCTTCATGCTTCACCTCATAGCTCTTTGTCCCAGTCACTCGCTCTTTCTCTCACTCTGATATCCATTACAGCTCGGCTCGAGCCTTTATACACAAACTCTTCAGAACTACAGCTGCACTTCATGGTCTAAACGCAAACAAAAATCTGTATGAATGTTTTATTGCATTTTCTTTTGCAAAACTGCTGCTTGGTCATTGAAATCGTAAATGAAGGCTAGTACACAGTAATGCGCACACGTCCAACCTGATGACAAAGACAAAACTGTCCTGTATTACTTGTAGATCTTGATTCTGTCTTCTTTGTTGTATTTAATGGGGGTGAGAATTCAGAGTGGGACAAAAATATCTGCCTTCAAAAGAATATATTTTGCTTGAGTAATTTTCAATTGAATGCTGTGTCTGATTTTGGTGAGTCGTTATGATCTATAAAATGTTGTGAATAAACATTGTAAGTGGTCTGATTTCTACGTCCTCCGTGCTGGTGTAAAGATGTGATTTTTGCACTACATTTTTGGCGGTGTATGTGACATGGATTGCTTCCGAACAATTTAGTCTTTCAAACTGCATTGTGCACTTACAGCAACATTGCAATGTGACGTGTACAAGCTCTCCTTTCAACAAGAGAGCCCTGTTAATTGCTCAACTCTATGAGTAAACCCTGGCTGGCCACTGCAGTCCAACCCCTATTCATTGTCTGGGAGGCCACTGCTCTGCTCCAGCGGAGGTGCTGAGAGCACGTTGAGCTGCAATGGCCACAGACCAGTGGCCATTTTAAGATGTGGCAGTGTCGATAGTGACCGCTAGAAGACGCTGTGTTTTCATGAATAGTCCCCCAGACCAGACAGCGTAGGGGTAGGCTGTGTGATTATGGTGAGCCCGAGCCCCGCTCCCATAGTGACACACAGACACACACATACACGCACGATGCATTTGACTGCGTGCCAAAACGCCGGGCTCTCACAAGAGGTGGAGTGGACTACGCCATCCTGGTCTTTCCGGAGTCAGTTTTAACCAGACGGGATGGCGCTTTCGTATTGGAGAAGGGGGTTTAGGAAGCCTGCCTCCTGTCTGGCCTTACTGGCTATACTTTTTGGCAAGCAATTATGCGCAGTATCACTGCATATGAAATTATAGTCCTCTAGTAGTATAATTTCAAAAATACAATATTATAATTCGCATTTGGCGCCCTGAAGACTTCACATTGCCAGGCATAAATGCCGCTTGGAAATGTATTCCAAACATTTGACAGATAACATTTTATTTACATTCATTTTTTTTATCACATCCAGGTGCATCTTTTATTTATTTTTTTGGCAGGCTAATTGCGGTAAAAATGAATGTCAGAACTAAAATAAAAAGATGGGCTGTCAGATGGTTTGGGTATATTACACGAGAAAATAACACACAAGCTGTCAAAGTATAGCCTACGGTCTACCCTATTCAACATGTTCACCATATGTCTCCGGAAGTAAGTTTCACAGTCTACAATTAATAATTACCCAATACCCATTATTTACAATGCCATCCTTAGATGACATCCATAAATATAGACTAATGAATAGCTCAGTGAGTAATAAAGTGCTTATTACATTTAACACACACATTTATGAAGTCATATTAAATCGTTTTTGTCAGTTTAATTCATGATTAGGTTATTTTTCAATAAAGACAGTTTATTGTATTGAATAATGTAAAATAAATCCGCCACAGCCATGTGTTAGCCTACATGACAAGGTTTTGCCTGTCAAGACAAGGAAAATGTAAAAGCACACGCAAGTAAAGCTGTCATTCGGGAAATAGGTTCAGTTTGCTATTTCAGTTTCATGAGTCCACTTCGTATTTTGAGCGACGCCCCCAAATTCCGTGAAGTGTGTTTGCATACCCTCCGCGGGGAAAAGCGGGGACGGATAGGTGGAGGAATCGGGAGGTCCACCGTCCATATGCGCTAGAATAGCACGAAATTACTTCATGACTCTTTAATATATCTGATTGAGAGAGTTTGGACCGATGTCATAAGGTAAGCTACCGCATTTTCACCAACACTTAATGGCGATCTTTTTTGTTAACAAGCGGTCGCATTTCACGCGCAAGAGACGTGTCGCAACGACCACTCGGACTGTGGTCAGCTCGCCATAGCGTTGGTCGTGCACCGTGTTCTTAGGTAACGTTCATTACGTGAAATGATTAATCGACCCGCGACCACAGACGGTAGGCGTTTGACAGCTATTCTACAATAGCCTCTGTGTACTATGTTAATTGCTTAAATAGTTTTTCAACAAATGTTGACACGGAATGTAGCCTGTTCTTTTTTTATCCTCCGCAACCGCATCGATGCGCACCTCGCTCCTCGTCGATACCAGACAAAAGACAACCTATTTTTTTATGGTCCACAATCTATTCCTCCTCGACTATGCTTTTGTTATGAGTCTGGCACACATAACACCAGTCGTCAAAATGTATTTGAAAAGCGCGCTCCACATTTGACCTGCGCATATGCGCATATCTTTGCATATTGTTGTCGCTCTGTTATTGATTGCATTGATATACCGTGAAATTCTTAAAGGGGCACTGCCTTTTGTATACGGAAATCATTGACAAAACTAATCTGATATGTAGGCCTGTGGATGTTTATTCTGAGAGGAATATTACAAAGTATATTTATGTACATTTCTTTGAAAAAGACAGATATATTCACATGTTATGACTCCATTTTCAAACATAATGCCCAAGTGTTTAGTAAACATCAGTTAGCTTGACTATCATTTCCCCCCCCTTGCTATTGTCGTTTAACAGTATTTCTATTCTTAACCTTCCTCTATTCATTCCCTCCGTTTATTTGTGGCTCTCCAGGACTCAGAGGCTGCAGCAGAGAATGGGAATAGGGACACAGGCCAAGGCTTGCCATTTTGGCTGAAGTAACAGCAGGACAGTTGTCATCCGCACATCGGCTACCACCCCCCCCCCCCCCCCTTCCCTCCCCCCTCCCCTCTCTCCTCA
>OMNS01029677.1:0-11623 GCA_900303225.1 Laemonema laureysi | reverse complement strand
GTGTTTGTGATATATATATACGAGCCATTTCCATATCTCCCCGTGTCTTGAGGCCATACCTGACGCAACATCCATTTTGAAATGTTCAGAGTATGATGACAATACATACCTATGTACCGGTACTACTTTTCCCTTTATGACTTTATTACTTGATAAGACACCCTTCCGACTCGTCGCTAACACGGGCGACGGGTGACGCGAGCTCCCATCCAGCGCAGTTGTTGCCATTAGAAATGAATGCCGTTTGGTGCGCAACAACAAGTCTATGCGAGAGGCATCAAACATTGTTTCTGTACGACTAGCAGAAAACAAGAGTTGCTGTGCTTTAATATCCGACGTGTTTGATGTGGTCCTTGATATTGGATTTTGTATGGGGAGGCGGGGGAGGGGGGTATTCCCTGATAGTCGTGTAAATCCAATCCATTATTGTATTCCAGCATTGATACTTCCAAACCAAAAAAAACGATTTCAAAGGGGAAAGGGTTTTTTTTGCTTTATTTTATTCAATTTCACTCATCCATTCAGCATTTTGCTTATCTCAAGGTTTCTTGACAACTTTTCTCAGAAAAAACTAAAACAAACACACACTCTGATGGAAGTGTGTGCCTATCGAGACAGCCAATGTTGTGATGTGAAATGTGCTGTACGGCATGCTCTTTGTTGCAATTTTGGAGGAGGATCACATCACGGGAGTTCAAATATAAATTAGCAAAACACAAATACAATATTCTGCTTGTGACAGGTTGCTGATGCAGTGGAAATGTCTCTCTCTTAAAACACAGACACAAAGACATAAGACAGCATCTACAGCACTGCCTGTAGGACGGTACCATTCATTTGCGTAAATTTCCTTGCTTACATTTAATTTATACTTTTACTTTTACTTTTACTCGACCTGACGATAAATGGTAAACGGACTGCATTTATAGAGCGCTTTTCAGAACCTGTGGCCACCCAAAACGCTTTACAATATCGCCTCACATTCACCCACACATGCGTACGGCGACGGCGGTGTCAGCCATACGGGGCAACAACGTGGCTCGTCGGGAGCAGTTAGCTAGGCTAGGTGTCTTGCTCAGGGACACCTTGGCACTTCACTAGGCGAGCCGCTCTACCTCCTGCGCCACTGCATGTAGACACATGTAGATACAAGCACTGCAGAAGCAAAGAATTGCGATACTCAAATGAATTGCTCCCCCCACCCCCTACCTACGTCATAACCACAGCAGATATTTAAAATACTACAACAAGGGAGTAAAAACTACAACGGATGAGAAGACCCGGTACAAATTGTGTAAACAGACAAGTTATACAGCTATATTATATGAATCATAATATTCATAAATAGTTTGGCATTTTTAGATTTTTGTGGACTTATGATTATTTATATATGTTGAATTTGCAATCGTAGGGAGAAGGGAATATGAATAAATGCAATAAATGATATTTCAACACAATATGCTCTGTGTGAAAGTGCCCTGGGTACAATTAAACTTCAACAGACACGCTGCAAATCCAACAATGGTCCAATAGAACTATCGACCAGATGTTCGCTTGACAAAACAAATACAAAATGCTCAAAGCGTAGCAGAACAATACTTTAAGTTCAGATGATGAAGTCAATACAAAACAATAATATTATAGATAAAAGTAACTCATATCTAATCATTGTTGGTAACTGTGGGATTAGCAGAATAAATCACTCCGGGCTCTCTGAGAGAGAGCGTCTGGCACACGGTATATATATATATATATATATATATATATATATATAAAACCATTGTAGCCATGTCATTGGTTTGGAGTATTCTCTCTACTCTCTAAGGTGTGACGTTTGAAACCAAGCCTTCTCCACTGTCAAACCACATCAAAACAGGGTTCACTGCCCATCACCTATGCATTTCTCCTCCACAACCCACCAGACAAATTCTGCGAAGGCACTTAGGAAAAGTTCCCTTTGAAACCATCGGCATCAAATAACAAGTAGTGTCCAAATGCTGTCTGCGTTCTGTGTTCTGCTTTACCTAAAGGACATTGTAAAGTGCTATACAATCACACAACGTGTACCCGATGCTGAGGGCCACTCCACTCAATGGCAGCAAGAAACAGCAACAACAAAAAACAACTTCTGTTGAAAAAGCACAGGTCGGACATGTCATCGGTCCCTCGGCTCAAACGATAGAAGAGAGAAGCAAGGGAAACCGCACATTTCATTGTGTTGTCCTCCCATCAGGTTTGGCCGCAGGTTATGTTTTAGAGGTACCATCAAACGCAATAGAATGAATTCTTTAGCACATCGTATGGTATGAGCACTCATCTTCAACGAGGCATCAACGGGAGAGATTTAAGATATTCAAAGTTGGTGTTTTTATTCATGTATTCATTTATACACTGCATGTTTTCTTGTTTTGCAAAAAAAATTTATTCCTGAATTCATTAAAAAGCAGTCATTAACATTGTTCCCTTTATTATGTCACACGTGACCTTTGAATATCCACAATATCCACATTTAAAGGATGAGGAGCTCAAGCCCCTCCCTCCTATTCACATCAAGCCCCTCCCTCTTATTCACCTCAAGCCCCTCCCTCTTATTCACCTCAATCGCCTCCCTCCTATTCACATCAAGCCCCTCCATCCAATTCACCTCAAGCTGCTCCCTCCAGTTTATCCTACACTTAAGATTAATGCTGAAACAGCACAAAGAACAAGGAAGCCATTGAGAATATGTGAACATTAAATAATGTACTAGTGAAACGCTTACACATGCAACTCCATTCTTAAGGCTTGCACTTTGAACTGCTTGGCTTTTCAAAAAGATAGTGCTTTATATTTAACTTTTAGGCCTACTCTTTGCACCACTTATATTGCATCAATCAGTCGCCACTAAGCATTAGCATCTATGTCACATTATTTTTAAGGACCAGGACAGAATCATTACCGTTTTTTTAAAATGCTGTCAAAAAGCCTGCCGGCCTTCTCTCCAATCCACCCCGTCCCCCACCGACCCCATTTCACTGTGCATCTTAATGGCGAGATGTGGCTTGACCCAGCCTGCATTGTAGTCGCCCTTCTGTACAATTGTAGCGTGTGGGTGCATCTGACTGCCCTGACACAAGGTTGTCTGTTGGCAGTCTCATGTCCTCCATAATTGTGTGTTTGATGGATTCTTTCTTTCCACTCTCGACTCCTTTTTTTTTGGGGTAATTGGCTGAGCTAGTGATAACCCCCTTTGTCATTCTTCTCTGCTATCCATCCGCCCGCCCGCCCACCACCTCCATCCATGCAGTTCTTGACCAAAAAGATACCATAGCCTGTTATAATTGGAACTTTTTTACACTCACTCTGGGATTTATTTATTTTATTTTTTTAAACTGGCCTTGCTTGGGTGTGTGGTTCCCTCAGACAACAAGAAACTCCCCGTTGACACGATGAACACACAGCGTCAAGCTGTGAGCCATGAGTAATTACCCAGTCGAAACACATACATGTTTTGCACACATACAATTTGATTTCCATGACAGCCACGAGTGCCATTCTGAAAGAGTAAATAAAGCTGCGCGGGGCCAACCTTGAGCCATGGTCTCCATTTTAATTGTTGTTACAACATTTGACATTTTGTCTTACGAGAGTGTGCTCTTCATGATTGTTGATGCAGGACAAGCCTATTTGATGTCGGGAGACTGACATTGACATACATTGAGCAAACTCCCATCATACTTTCGTTACAAATGGAAACGACGACGATAATCAGTCATAGCCCAAAAACCCACACAGTCACAATCTAAAATCTATGGCTGGCATTAATCCTGACAGAGGATTCAAATCACCCAATCCCATTGGAGCAAACCAGACTCTCTGTATGCATGTGCTTTTCCACCAGTGCAAATCACATACAGAACACTATGGCTAGCTGCTGGCAGTTTTTGTATTTTTAATCTGATTATGCGTTTTTATTTAGAGTCGTACTTTCAAACTCCTAATCAGGCTTTCCATCCGACTGTCTCTCTGCATGTCTCTGGGGCATTTAACCTCACACTGTCAGGTGGAGACAACGCTCCTGCAGCCCTATCTCTCATTGCGTCTGGTTAGATACTCTTCTGCCATTTGCTATTTATTGGTGTTTCCTACTGCATGCTTGAACTGTTCAGAAAAGGCAACTTTGTAAACGCAGTGGGGCATCTCTTTAGTTTCATCCAAACTAACTGGAAGAAGGCAGCTTATCGCAAATGAGTGAAACGGGAAAACAATGACAACGATCAACGATTTTGTTTCGTGAAAACATTTGAATGTGGCATTAACTCAACTGCATCCATGTAGCGTGCTGCAGTGTGGACAGCAATACAATTGCCGAGTTACTAGTGTTACATACAGTATGTAACACAAGTATAAGCAACACACGTGGACTGAAAGTGAATAGGAGGGCAGGGAGTACTAAATGGAGAGAATAGCACCAATGCATACATTATGATGTGAGTTGACCACAAAAGCACTGAATAAACTATAAATAAATAAATGTTGTTGTTTTTCTCTCCGACACTGGACATCAGCAGTAATTGCCGGATTCTATAATTAGGAGAGCGAGTCATGCAAGAGTTTTTTCAGCTAGTCAGCCTAAATTGTTATGTTACAGGATCTTGAAAAGTAAATGGCCTTCAAGCGCCGTAGTCCACTGCATTTGATAGGAACACAATATCTACATTAAAAAAAGACTCATAAAAAGTGAAGGCTATAGTTAGTTGAGCTTACATAAATAGCCGGGTTACTTGTGAACCAGGTGAAAGGATTTTTTTTTAAAAGCTTCAATGTCTGTGTGAATGTGGCATAAAAGACTAAGAAAAGAACAGCTCCAAGCCTTTCAGAGGTGACATTGTGAGGCTGGAAATGTTCTGAAGGACCTAAGCAAGCAAAATTGTACAGAAGCAGAAGTGTGTGAATGCATGCAAGTACAGAGCATCAAAAATGTATATGCCAATGGTGTGTGCTAAGACTTGGGCTTTTGTATGCCCTCTCCTGACCCTTTGGGAAGAGGCATGTACCGTTCTGTTTTAATACCAGCTAAATGGCCTGGAAGACCCAGAGTACATGCCAGACAGAACATATGCTAGGAAGTGATCTGGGCCAAATAGAGTCGGAACTGAAGTTTGACTCTTGAAAGCATTGGCCTAAGGTGTAGAAGAAGAGTAGTGGCTATTTTTAATTTGTGGTCCGAGCGGTGACTGGTCTTCCAGGCCACAAGTTAAACTCTCCCATTAAAGAGTATATTGTGGTCCTGTGTCGCTCACAGCATTAATGCCGCCAGGTTGAGGGGTTCAATTCCCACTGTGACCACCCATGCTAAAAATGTATGCACTCACAGTAAGACACTTTTGAAGTTTCCACCCAATTGTATTTTGATATATTATGGCAAGTAGGGCTTTATCTTTCCCTAACCATATGTGAAGAATGTATTGATCTGATGGATGATTGACTATTGTGACAATCATCCATATTATTACTATTGAGGTTTTCGTTCAATAGTAAACAGCCCGATACTTTTTCAGAAGGACCACTTATTGTCCTTGTGCTGTGATGGATATTTGGCATTGCATTCTTTCTCTCTGTTGTTGTTACTTTCATCCTATCTCGCTGAATACATCTACCTGTACTCCTTAAGACTTGGCATGACATGGCCCCCTCTCAGCTGAGGGATCACATTTGTTCTCAGATAGGTTTTTTTTTGGTCGATAACGTATTGTCAACTCCTCTGATAGGAGGGGAAACAGCAGCAATCCAGCCTTGTGTTGAATTCAGCCTTTTGACCCAACAAAAAAAAGACTTGAGAGACGCACAACAGGGAACGATAGAATGGAATTTGAATCACAAAATAACGAGTGGAAAAAAACCTCTGGGAAAACTATCAATGATGTGTGTGTGTGTGTGTGTGTATAAAAGTCGTTTGCGACTAATTACCATTTATGAGCTATGCACTGTACACACAACTGCAAATGTAGAAATTAACACAAAAACTACAAGCAGACATGATTAATGATAGCAGTGGACGCCTCACAATATCCACACAATAGGAGTTATGGCTGCACAAGAGAAGGAGGCCACAGTACACGTGGTGCTACACACTCATGTACACAAGGTTTGTGATTGAGGGAGGAGGGCCCCCCTGATGGACATATCTTATTTTTAATACTCTTGTTTACAAGAGTATTTAATACTCTTGTTTATATTACTCTTGTTTATTTAATACACTTATTTATCTCTTATTTTATTTTTAGTTGTCTCACTTTAAGAAAGTAGGCTGCTAACTCATTGCACTTTTACCTTAGCACTAGTTATGCTATTAGCTGCTTGTCTAGGGAGGAAATGCTCCTACGATTTCTGGTAACTAGTTGTCTTGCCTACTGATATTGAATGCACGTATTGTAAATCGCTTTGGATAAAAGCGTCTGCCAAATGACTGTAATGTAATATCGAGTAAAGTTGTTTGGGAGAGTCCGCTTTGGTGACAGACAGAAGCAGACAAGTGGTAATCCTCTATGCTGGTTGGATGATGTGCCTTTCGTTTTGTCTCGGTGTGCCCTTGAATAATGGGGCAGATGCGGGCGTGAACCTGACAGTGGTGGCTGTGGAGAAGAGAAGCAGCCCCACCAGAGCAGGGGAGATTGGACTTCCTCATGAAGCACATTGACTGTTGATGTCATGAGATGGACTTTCCAGTCCAAGGTTCTGGCAAAAAAAAAACTTTGGTGGGAAATTAGATGGGTGAAACCCGCTGATCTGTGCTAGTATGATGGGAGTGTTTCAGGAACAATACCACCATCTGTATAGTTTGGGATACGGTTCAGTCACAGGTCAATACAGCTTAGACCTACTTTCCCCCCCCCCCTAGCCGTTGGACATCTCATCATCTGGATGTGATACCTGACCTCAACATAGGTGAATAAATAAAGTCCCAGAGGGTTTAGGGGTGCAGCCATGTGTTTATAGCCAATTGACTGAGGGTGAGAGCACACATAACCCCTGCAATTGAAAGTGTGTATGTCTAGACTTATACTGACTTGTGTCTGTCAGAAAGTTAATGACCCTTCTACATACCGAGTGCAGGACACTTCATAGTAAAACACTCTCGAATGTAACGGTAGTAATATACTGTGGGATGTGTGGATTTACAGTGTAGATGTTTGATTCAAATGTCACAATTTTGAGTAAGGAGGCATTTTGAGCATGTGCTTAGACTGTAGCAGTGTGTGTGTCTGCCTAGCAACAGCTAATTTTCCCTTTGGCCCACAATAATCCATAACAAGCAATTAAACGCTATGCTCATTACGGTCATGCCTGTCAAAGAAGAGTCACAAGGCAAGGGGTTAGCATGGCATTGCTATCACCATGTTGTATTGCACCGTGCCTTGCTGGCTGGTTGTTGCTTTCCTTTCTGAAATGTACTTCCGCATCAACAACAGAAATCTAATGTATTGCCCCTGATCACTTGAGGACGAATTGGTCCATTGGGCATGGCAACCTTTAGTCCGCGAGACACTTTTATCTCTCAAACAAAATAGTTGAACTCGGTACAAGTCACCATGGCAACTGATTTCTGAAAACAAAGATCAGACTGGACTGTGATTGGATGCGCTTTGAAGGTCAGTGCCAGCCAAGCTCAGTCAAAAATATTTAGACTTGGAACACTGTGATAATGGACAGTGTGAGTGTGATGAGAACAGCGACCAAGGGAGCACTGACACTAGATTACACACCAACGCTTGCCTCAAAGGAAATGAAAAATGGCAAAAATGGAAAGGGCAGCTGACCAGTCAGGTGGACTGTGGAGGCTGAGGGATAGACCGTTCAAAACTTTTAGCTAAAGTTCTCTGCATGGTCTGTCACTTTCCTTTAGGATGCAGGAATAAGGCAAACCGAGTAGGAAGAACGAGAGGAGAGCGGACTGGGGAGCGGTGGGGATCGTGGGGGGTGAAGCCACTTTGCTCTGACACCCAGACACATTCTAAAGGGAGTAATGAAAACAGTCCAGAGGGGAGACATTGAGTAATTACACAGCCGGCAGTGTTATCCATTACAGCTGAAAGTACAAGGAGGGACGCAGGGAGAGGGGGAAGCAAGCGCCGAGAGAAATGCTCCACTTATTTACATTTAGACAAGTCTTTTCCTCAAGCCAAACCCACATCTCCCTCATGACAAGGTTAAGAATCTTTTAATCTGCCACCCAGAGGCACGGTCATGTGACCATCAAGTCAACGCTTATCCCTGCGCCAGGTTCCAGGAGTTGTCCGTTCTTGCTGGCTGGGTCTGGACGTGTGAATGGTGCGTCGGTACTGATTGGAGTAATTAAGAAATGGCCCAAGCCTGTCCCAGGTAACCGTGGAATGAGTTAGGGGACAATGACACCCCTTGTTAGCAGGCTTTAATTTCCTGCCCTTGCCATTAATCACCGGGCTTTGGATCTTAGCATTCATTAGCGAAGGGCAATCAGAAGAAGGACAAGCATGTGGACAAAGCTAAAGCCGTTGTTTGCTTGTAATTTAAAGCATTGCGGTCGCCCCAATCTTACCTTGAAACTTGAAAGTTAACTTGAGTGTAGGTCTGTGTTTAAAACAATTGGATATGTGGGAACAAGCTGGTATACGGTACCAAATATTATCGAAATGTACAGTGATGTATATTTATAGTGGCTTATTTGACTTATTTGACTTGGCTGATATATTGTCCATTTGGCATTTGGAAATATTTTTTCTAACATAGCACTTTAAGCAGAAGTGTGTGTGTGTGTGTGGTGAATTTGTGCTGTACGACGTCTGAAACAGCCAATCTTCAAGCCAGGATGACACACTAATTGCACATCTCCTTCTCGACAGAACACCGTAATAGACGACCACAATACATGACAATTCTGCTGCTGGCCCACGCCACATAATGGTACTTTTACGTATGTGTCCAGCGCTTAGCATGTAAAATCAGTGGGCCTGCTTATCAACTGTCCTTTCTGATGCAAAATACTGTCATTAATCACCACGCAGGAGACATTTGTTGCTCTGTTCAAGATTACAGTCAGCCTGCTTAGAGTGGAAAAAAGCCAAGTGAAATGCCACTGTGGATGGATATTAAAAGAACAGCTGGCCGCCACATATAGACACGGCGTCAGAAAACCATCACATCCCTTGCCTCTACTTGCGCTGCCGCAAATTATTCGAGAAGTGGGGAAAGTGTGGTTTGCACTCCACGTAATCTAATGTAAATCACCGGTGCTCCATCTTTCTTTTATGGGTGGCAGTGAATCCTTAATTCTCCCACCTGCCCTTTATTCTGTACACTGTCGATAGCGCGCGAGCAGTTGCTAGCTGACGCGCGCAGTGTTGAGAGCCTCGTAAATGTCGACGCTGTGTATGAACAAATGCCTTTGGTTCTCTTTGTTGGGGTTTTTGGGGGAATATATATGCTGTACGCAGAGGGGGTTGTAAACAAAACATGCTTTTCACATTTAAGTTGTATATTTACAATGTACAATTACAACTACAAGATACAAGATAAGATAACAACTGAATGTGATTTAGTCGGACGATATAATAAAAATATGTTCAACAATGAATTTGAATTTTAAAAGTTTTCAAATATTTGGTGACATGTGATAGTATCACATTAGCATATCATGATGAGTGTGTATGTAATAATAGATATGTTCCGAACCAGGCGAGAATATGACCCGCAATTCATTCCTGCCCACACTTTTAAGGTTCCTATTTTTTGGCCAAGCAAGGTAACTGCTCACCGTGATGCATCATGTTTCAACGAAGGCTTATATTTCAAATGACATGTGTTTCAGAGAAGCGGGGTTCCGTCTGAGAGCCAGTAGAGTGATGGCAAAACAAGGGATTTGAAGGGAAGAAGAAGACGACCAGCCGTTCAATATATTGGGTGAACTGTGTCATCATTCAGCAGCCACAATAAGCCCCCTCAACGGTGAGGCCCTTTCCCTCCAGCTGAACCACGCCAAATAAACACAAGAGCTCAATAACTGGATGTCAAGGTGTTTGATCGACAAACGTGTGTGAACACTAAAAAGGGTGTAAACCCAAAAAAAACATCAATAAATGCTGGGACTTAAGCAAGAAGCTCTCCTCGATTATATTACACAAACAAAATCTCTTCCCCTAAGATCTCTGTTAAGTCATATTACTGAGTAACAAAAAACACAAAACAGAGCCACTTGGAGGGAGCACCCTTTTTTCTTGTGAATCACAACATAATTGTTGTTTATGATTGGCAATGGCAATACTGTTGCACTAATTGAGTAACACGAAGGCACTGTAGGTCCTTCAATGTGGCCATCATCATGCTCACATTGATGACAACAATGAAAACGATGAAAACTATCTCAATGGCTGCCTTTGCAACTCATCTGTCATCTATGTTGAGGTGGGTATGAAATTGTCCATATAAATAAAATAAAATAAATAAATATCCATGCAAGAGAGACCAGACTGCTACAGCTTGAAAAGATACATTACAAATAATTGATAGGATAAACAGTAAACACTGTCTTATGCAATGTCCACTAAGTGCACGGATGTCGGCTCCGGGTCCGACACGTTTTGCTATGTGACGTGCTATACATTAGTGTACGTGATGGAAGTAGGAGACTATGCATGCCATAGATGGTTGAAGGGGCGCCCTGCCTCCAAGGCGAATATCTACTTACTAATAAATGTATCACCCTATTTATGACAGGGTAGCCTGTGTCTGTCCACCCAGTGAAATACCACGCCCTCCTGCTGGCAATTGTCAATCTGCATTTCAAACTGGCCCAGTAGTTTTGAATTCGTGTTTGGTTACAACAAGACCGTTCTTGTTCTGTTTGTTAGTTTTTTTTTACCGTCAATAATGGTTGATGTCAAGTCAATACAAGCGATAATGTAACATGGTGAATAATATCTGATTTGACTCACACCAATACTTACAGGGAAGACACGTTGAGAAATGTACAGTTTAAACATTGTGTACTTACCTTGCAAACAGCTAAAAGCACAATAATTATACACTGTACTGCTTCAATAAACTCTCATTCACTGCCATACCGCTGCTGCGAGAGGCTCTATAGACCCATAGTCTGCTCAGGCATAAATGGGTCATAACTGACACTGATAGGATGTTTATCTAGAGTCTATACAATTTCAACAAAGAAAATTCAATGAAAATCGAATATTGTGACTAGAAGAGATTATGAAGTTTCAGAGAAATATATGCAATACAAGCAATCGGCAAAGCTCAACGTTCAGTTTTACAATTCTAATTATTACAATAAATTAGATTAATTATTTGAATCAATTCGTGCATTTGAATCACCGCCTTCCAAGATAGACGCACCACAACACATTTCTACGGCGCGCTACAAAGGCGGCTAAACACAACGCACACAACTGGAGCGTGCTTCCAGTACACTTGCCAATAAAATAAGCAAAAGTTCACAGAGCCGTGTGTCAGGCAGCTTACCATTATCAAATGGGTCTCTTGAACACACTCGGTCACGTGGTAGTGAAGATAAATGAGGCATGGTCAAAAGCCTCCTCCCTCAGTACTTCTACGGCTGGCTCCCTCCATGACTAGCATAATGACAGGGAAA
>OMNS01029676.1:0-17974 GCA_900303225.1 Laemonema laureysi | reverse complement strand
TGTTCATGTCAATGTTCATGTTCAAGTTAATATGCTGACACATATTTAAAGAAACACTAAGGTAGCAGGAAGTCTTCCGTATGAAGCCCAGGGGCAGAGTGAGAGTCAGGTAGTATTACATACCTTTCCTTTGGCTGAGGCTGTACTTCTTCCATCGGGCTCCTCTGAGAAGTCTGTGTCTGAAGAGAAACGGGTGTCTGTGTCCCTGTGGAAGAGGAGAACGACCATCAGACATGTTCGCCCCAGTTGTTAGCGTAGCACACACAGGGTCAAAGGATGCCACTTACTGAGGGAAGGGGAAGTCTGACGGTATTTCTGGTGCCGCTATCATTTCTGTAACATCTTCTGGACAACTGCAACTTATGACTGGCTGGAGACCCTCATAAAATTAAGGCCAGAAGAGGTTGCATGTGACCTAAAACACAACATCAATCCATTTAGAAAAATAAACATTCACATGTAAGTTTTGAATAGATTCAAAACAAAATGAGGAGAAGAAGAAGAAAAAACAATACACATCATCAAATTGTTTATCTGCATATAGAAACAAATGTTCATATGACCATGTTCAATGGGGAGAAAAAACACGTTCACATGGTAACAGGGGGCGGGCACACATGGGCCTGTCAAGCAAGGGTGCACTCCTATTGGCTCCCTCTCATTCTGATCTCCCCCTAGTTTACGACCAGCATCGCAGCCAGTCCAAAGGGTCTTCCTCATAGCCAAATATGGCAATGGCCCATCCGCCCCACACATATCTTAACCAATCAAAGCAAAGCATCAACATCAACAAGAAACAGTGGGATTTAGGCGATTGAATGCACTGCTATGTGCGATTCATATAGATATTTAGGTCAAACGAGATACAAAAGATAAACGGCACGTTCGTTTATATCCACATGTTATATCAAATATAAATGCCTATCGATAAATAGTCATAATAGTCTAATCGCCATCATGTATATACAAAATGCACTCGACGGATAACAGATTAGTAGAGAAGGAAAACAAACTCCTCCCATTTGAGAAATTGTTCTGTTCTGGGTGTGCCTTTCGGTAGTAGTGTTCTACTGACATAGAAAGTATGTCATTCAAAATCAAAGTAACAGATACACGCGTTGCACTTCAGAATAGGTCTAGACATTTCCTTACCGTTATGTTCTTCTAAATATGTCACACGGCATAACACGTTACATGTTAACATGTTTTCTCTAGCCACCATATTAACCGAGCCAGATAGGGTATTTGTCAACTTGCAATACGACACATTTATATCACAGCAGCATGCCTAAATACACACTTTAATTCAAACGTTGCCTTGTGAGTAGGTTGCCCCGAGTATTGATTAGGTAGTCATGTTGACTGACAAGTTGGCTGAAATCGAAGGGTGCTGAGTAAAAAAAAGTGGCGCCAAATCACAGAGCGACAAACTTCTCACCAGATATGAGAAACTAGATCATTCCCAAAACCCTCACACGATAACCACACTCGTGATTTGGCGTTGAGAGCACCGATGCCACAACTTCACAGTCTGTTCCCGACAACAATACCGATAAGGCTGCCCTTTTCGACGGCGCCTGTCAAAATTGACACCGGTGCATCGGTAGCGCTACCGCTAAGCGGCTAGGAGACCAGGCGACTAGTCCTGTTCGCCTCTTAGCTTCACTCCAAATACAAAACTAGTGTCTACTCATCGAAACGCACATATGGACCAAGTTTTTACTCCATCTAATAGAGTGCCTTTAAAAACAACCACATACACATCGACACGATCGAGCTACCACGAATCGGGTTGGCGTTAACCAACTATAATAACAAAACAACGCATTCTGCACTGCACTAGCGGAAGCTAATGTTAGCTAGCCGCGTAATATTTTTATATTGTCCCCGAGAACAACATTGAATGTCCACTCGTTGGTTCTTCAACGTCAACAGCCCCCGGGGGTTATATGAAATACTACAAATACGAGTTACGTATTAGCAGGTCGTCGTTCTTTTTAAAACAACTAACAGTAGCCAACTACCATTTCCACCAGCTAGCGTTAACGTTACCTAAAAAACATCACGTCCTTGCGTCCTCCATCTTGCCTCGGGAGTTCAGTAATGTATTGCATAAGCAACAAACACTTTGTTTACATATATATAAAGTGCAGCCGAGACACTTGAAATCACGATACTTGTATTATTTTGTAACAAATAACACATTAAACGCACATACGTGAAATATAGTTTGTGAGCCAAGAAAAACGGAGTAGCCGAGCGTTAGCTTAGTGTGCGTTGCTCGCTAGCATCAAGCGGCTCGGCTGGCTAATCTAATGCTAGGCATGCTAGCGAGCTAACTAGCAATATACCATTCAACTAACTTCCAGATTGCGCTCCGCCATTTTACAGCTAACTTACCTTGTTGTGAATCTTTATTCCCCAAGAATACAAACTTTATATATTCTCAAAAAGGACCCCGTCACAATTCCGAATTACAAATCAGGAAAAGAGTTTGAAAGTCGCGGTCAGAGGCGGTTTCGGACGTTCTCTCGCCCGCTTGCTCCGTAGTTCGGTTTGTTGTTTCGACGACCCGGGGGTAAGAATCCTGGTGCAGAGCTACCACCTAGTGGCCACAACAGGTATGGCTTGGATACGCGAGAGAAGCAAGCTGCAGATCACCCGACACCTAGTGGACTACACTGAATTGTCAACAAAGACAACACAAAACCATAAACACTATCAAAACAGATCAAAGCACGCTGTTTGTTGTATGTTTCCGACCGGTCTTACTAAATAATGACACAAGAAAAATACAACAGCTACGCCAGATTTAAGAATAAATTAATGAAGCAATTAAATGATATACACTATGCACGGCTCATTGTTAACAGTGTGAGTGAACAGATTCATAATTTAAGAGAATCCACATATGATTTGACAATAGGCCTATATGTGGCCGAGATCTATTCGATGATTGGCCCCTCTACAGTCAATCAGCACACTTTGCACAGTCAAAATGGTTAATCCCGAGCTTGCCATAAAATACATTCAAAACAACTCTTTGTAGTTTCATTGTTAATAATTAACTGCATCCTCTTCTATTTTGCGACCAAAATCCAAGCAGAATTTACTTGATACACTGAATTGAAGGCAATGTGTTTATTAAAAACCATGTGCAATTGTGGTTCATTGATTCATTCAGCGTCTCAATAATTAAAACATTTAACAACATTTCAGATAATTTATTTCAATAGTTCCAACGTGAAAACAAAAATTGCATGATGGAAATTACACAGACAATACAAACCAAATTATTGTATTATATATTAACATATTTTAGTGGTACACTAGAGGTAGAAAACATAAACCCAGAGGAAGGCACATCTGGCAAAAACACAATGAAAGTCTTTGTTAGTGTCTTCTTCATGCATTCATGGCCTACCAAGTCAACGCTTGCTAGTCTACTCTAGACATTATATAAAATAAAATAGATTTAACATCACTGATTGTGAAAATATATAATATACTCTGCACATTCCCCTCTCGCACGCACGCACGCACGCACGCACGCACGCACGCACGCACGCACGCACGCACCACACACACACACACACACACACACACACACACACTTTAAATATAATTACATCTCTATTATACAAGCACAAACAATCATCATATGAAGGAAGCAGCATAGGGAGAGAAAGAGAAAGAGAACTGTTGCCGGGACTACTAGGCGATGTAGGTCTTTAGCTTCTGAGTGATGACGCCACAGCAGATTGGACACTTGCTGAGGGGCTTTGAGCACTCTTTGCAGCACACCAGGTGACCACAGGGGATGAATACCATACAGATGTCCTGGTCCATACAAATCTTGCACTGCTTCTCCCTCTGAAGCCTTTGCAGTTTCTCAATCGGGTCCTCTTCTGGGGAAAAAAAAATTACATAATAATAATAATAATCAATTAATCAATTAATAATTGCTTTCATTCTCTTCCAAAGCAAAATAAAACATTTGGTTCTGTTGTAATGTAATTGCTTCCCATTCACTCGAGAAATAAAACAAATTATATTCCTATTTTATTCTTATTTTAGTCTTATTTTGTATGAATTCCTGTTAATAATTGCTTTTCATGTCAGTTAATCGCTTGATCCCGAGTTGTGTGAAACAGGTTCCAAAAAGGAGAGACTTGTGAAGTGAAATTACAGCGTAGATGCGACTGCGATCACACGTTTTCTTTGAACACAGAAGGTAACAAGAGAGTTCCTTTTGAACGCTTCACTATTTACACCTCGTCCAGCGGGTCACACCCTTGCCAACACACACCTTCGGACGTGGCATCGCTCGCGGGGTTGGTGTTGAGACAGTCCTGGATGAGTGCTTCCGCGCTGGCGTAACCCGACCCCGTCCTGCCGAGTTTCTCCCGGATGGTCCTCGCCACAGTGGCGGGATCCAGACCCATTTCCAAAGCTTCCCGGGCCATCGCCGACTGCAGCACTTCTGGAGAGCAACGGGGACAACAGGGAGGCTCTTCACTACACCAACGCTTACAAACAAATGCACCCATGTGCGAAACAACTTCAATGTGGAGCTTTCATGGAATATATAACATTGCAATGTAAATATGTAATATCTCAGTGGATAAGACATGTTACCATGATGAGGTCTTGAAAAGCCATTCTGAGACGTCTGGAAATTGGACACAAAAAAATAAGATATTGCCACATCATTTTAAAGACAAAATAGTAATGTTTAACAAATGTTATGTCAGAAATATAGCAAATGACAGTATTTTGCGCTGCATACTGTCAGTCCAAGAACAACTCAGGAGTGCAAAGTTTCCATTGCGTTTTACTTGTGCAAGCCGAGTCCAGCGACCAATCAGTCACTTCAAAGCAAAACGACTGCTCTCCTTAGACCGGGGGTCGGCAACCCGCGGCTCTAGAGCCGCATGCGGCTCTTTAGCGCCGCCCTAGTGGCTCCCTGGAGCTTTTTCAAAAATGTATGAAAATGGAAAAAGATGGGGTTAAAAAATTAATTTTTTGTTTTAATATGGTTTCTGTAGGAGGACAAACATGACACAGACATTCTTAACGTTTTCCAATGCTGTAAAAATGTGTAGAATAAATATGTGTTGCCTTCATTATAAGGCTTATATAAGGCTTTTAATTTTTTGCGGCTCCAGAACAGATTTGTTTTTTGTTTTTTTGGTCCAATATGGCTCTTTCAACATTTTGGGTTGCCGACCCCTGCCGACCCCTTCTACGCTAAATCTCATTGAAATAGTAGAGACTAGAGACTTTGCTACCGGGTCGTTTCTAGAACTTAAAAAGGTATGCAACACAAAATACTGTCCGTTCCATCCAGAGCTGGGTCCGTTGACGACGGTGACCACAATTAAACGGGTTTACAGAAACGAGAAACCCGCAAAAATAAAAAGCTCTCGGCAACCGGCCCACCGCACACTAAACCAATGGCATCCCTTAAAACATTTTTTTTGCACACATTGACTCAAGGGCTGCCAGTCTTTGGATGGACGAGTGTTTGTAGGTAAAGACCCAACTGCTTACAGCGCCGTTCCCTTGCGGCTGCAACTGCACTTGATTGACAAAATCCTGCCCCTTTTCTGTCAGCAGAAAACTGCATCTGTTGAAATGAAACGAAAAAGGACGACTGAGAATGGGACAAACCATTCGGCCATACGGGTGACACCGTGTACTGATCTTCATCATATTTATTACCCAGGGTAGTGCTTCGCGTGTTCTATCCAGGGGTCTTCGTCAGGTTGCCAACCTTTGACCCCTCCCCCGCAGGAGAAACAAATGACCCGGTCTCCACGTCCTGCAACAAGAGCACATTCGTTTCTCATTATTTTATCTTTTCTTGTTCAGCGACATTAAAATACACGTGAACACATCATTTTTTTCGCAGTACTGTTGCAAAACATTGCGTAAAAAGTATTTTTAGCGCCCCCTTCAGGTATGTACCTGCGCTGTAGAAGCCAGCTCTGGCCAGCTTCTCACTGTCGATAGGATGCGGGATCCCTGCATAGCTTTCCAGTCTTTCATGGAAGCTCCCAAATGGGAAACTGGGGCTAGGCTGTTGTTGACTGGTACTCCCCTCCTCTTCCACCTCCTCCTCCAACTCGGCACTGCCCTGGGATGGCACGTTGCCCACATCGTGGCCCAGGATAAAGAAACAGTTGGGAAAGTGTTTGGAGTGCTCCTCCCAGGCCGTGTCCCCCGCCTCCCAGCCCCCCAGCATGCCTCCGCAGCAGAAGCACTGCACCTTGTCGCTCTCCCCCAGGTAGAAGAGGCCTGCCTGGGCCAGAGAGCGGGGCCTCACCGGGGCCCTGAAGGGCCAAGCACAGAACGTCTGAAGGCGAGCGTCCTCGCTGCTCATGTGGGGGACCTTGGGGTACATGGTCTCGTCGACCACCTCTCCCGTTCTCAAGCGGAACGCCATGTCCTCCGCCTCCTCGTCGTAGGGGGAGCCGTGGCTGAACATGCCGTTTGAACCAGGTCGGTGGGTGCAGGTGAGGAACTTGCACGAGGGAGACACCTAAAGAAATAAAAAATTTAAAAAAACATAAAACACAAGAGGGCTATTTAGCATAAAACAGCTCTTTATCATATAAACATACTAGGGCATGATGACCACATTTCATTTGTCGTTACCAGGATTCCTGCTCACTTTAAATATTGGCAACAATAAATGAATTAAAATATGATCTGTTGCGTTTGCTGTTCTGTAATTAGGTCCAATAAAGTCGTCTTTGGGATGAAAATCGACCATTCCATGTGCAAATGTGTCTACATGTGAAAATATGAACTACAGAGGAATGGAATCTTATCATCACTAGCATCATCATCATCAAATCCATGTTAACGACCAATCAACACACTTTAGAAGTCTTTTTTGTTCATTATTTAGTTCATAAAAGGCCCATACAGTAGCCATACAATACTCTCTGGTACGCCATTGGACGGATACGACGACAAGAAGTTTCTGGTGAAAAGGGAAGCCCATGCATCACCTCTTTGTGTCTTTCTACCGGCTGGTCCTCTTTGCACCAGTTCTCCACCGTCTTCTTGCAGCTGAAGCAGCGGACACGGTCGGCGGGGCCCGTGAAGTAGAACCCGGCCCGCGCCAGCCGCTCCACAGAGATCTGCTGGGCCAGGCCCGAGTCCCGGAACGAGTCCAGGCGGATGTTGATGCGGGACCAGTCGCCACAGTTGTCCGTCTCTAGGTTACTGTCACGTGTGAGGTGATCCATGTCTGGCAGCTGAAGTGATGACTGGTGGGCGGGGACGGTAGATACCTAAACTGAGAAGTGAAAAAAGTGAAGGTACTTTGGTTATCAGGAACAGAAACAAAGTAATAGTAATTTGCATCTGCATTGTAATTTATGGAACTAGTGTTTCCCCTCCATGCATCCGGCAGTGGCGCAGGCCACCCCTGGAATACGAATCATTCTTTTTTGGGGCATTTGTTTCTTCTATATTTACATTCATTGAATGTTTTCGGAGTGCGTAAATAAACTGTTCTCAATGTGTTCTCATTTGTTAGGCATAGTTAACATTTCTTGGCAAAAGCTATTTTTCAGAACATTTTAAACAAATTATGCTTTTAAAAAAAGTGATGGGGACAAAATCGGCCATTTTAAATGTGGTGGAGACACAGTGTAAATGACACATGTCTAAAACACATTTTTGCATAAATATGGCCAATATATGTGCTGGCAGGCAACTCAGTGGCTTATATATTTCTATCGCAAGCTATTTGGAGGAAGCACGATATAGTGGTGGACTGTAGCTGGTATCGGTCGCTGTTCCCTTAAGAACCTTGTCACATGGAGAACTCGGTTGTTTCATGTGCAGGCTGGCGCTAGACGGAGGAGGGTTGGTCCAAAACAGAAATCAACACCCTTCCCAAACACGGAACGCAACACGATTAAATCATAATCCGAATGATATCCGGGAAATAAAAAGTAGGCTATATCACGCCAGCAGCAATTCCCGAGCTGCATTGGCACAATTATTTAGTCTGAAGTACGTGGGCGGGCCCGTACTTTCACATTCATTTTCCCTTCATTCTTGAAGGGAATAACTTCTCCAAGGTTATGGTAGTGATGCGGAAGATTGATCCCGACCTTCAACCGCACTGATTGTTAACCGCTGATCTTTAGACTTGGGTTAATGTAAATTAGTTAAGTTAATTTGAGAAATGAATCATTAATTTCGTTTCGTTTGGAATTTGTTTTCTAGTAGCCTAATGGACTTTAACAATGTCGCAGATATACAATGTAGTTATATAGTTACGTCGGGATCTGAGTATTGATCCGAGACTGCGTTTTTAGGTTATCTGTCTTTTAGGACGCACATAAATCGATCTAGTTCGGGTTTCGTAATGTCACTGGTTGTCGTGACAGTACGCATGCACACCTTTATTCTAGAAAAGCTCACCGCTTTGATCTAAACAATGGTACAACAAACTGTATGGTGCTGCTAGGGTATTCAAACGGTATCCATGAAAACCAAAGTTTGACAAAGTACCGTGATGACATTCAAAGTACTTAATATATAAAATTGAACAGTACAGTACTTTAATGTCAGAACAAATGCTATGTGCGCTTCATAACCTAGTACTGACTCATAGCGAGAATGAAGACATGGCGGCTACATTGCTATCGATAAAAGCTAGTGAGCTAACGCAACCTCCCTCCGATACGGCAGGTCAGGTTTTTTTTTAAAGGCGCGGACTTACCTTCCAATTTTCAAGAAGCCAGCTGCTGACTTTCACTATATTCAACTCAATTCTCCGTGGAATATTGTTTCAATGTGTAATAAATGTACAGACAAATGTGACAGAGGTGATCTGAGAACAGTGAAGAGTGCGCACCACGCTTACGCATCCCAGCTGACCGAGAGGCGGAAGTATGACAAACATGGGATTTCTTGTGGTGTTTCCACTCTTCCCCACAACCTTATAGACTTAACTAAACGAAATGATAATTGAAGAGGTAGTAAAGAGGGGATATCCCAGATATAGAGACAAATACAGTGGAATATGACGTTTAATAGTAATAGAGGACACTAGATATTAAGATATGATAGTAGGCTTCTTTATGAAATTATGATTTGGAATCAGCAAAGTGAGTGAGTGTACCCAATGCACAATGACTACAATTATTATTGTGGACTAATAGAACAAACGACTGGACTTATCGGAAATACTGTCCAGTGAAAGGCAAGGGGCAAACAATTGATTGACAAGAAAATGGTCATCAGTGGATCAGTAGAAAAACAGATGGAGTGTAGTTAGCAAACATTAGGCTAAGTATGTATTGTTATTGTTATAAATGTAGTGGCTATTGGAATAGTAATACCCCAAAACAACACATGCCTTTCAGACTGGTTTAATTAAATGTAAAAAATATTCATATATATTTACAAATGTAACTTCAAACAAATCAGTTGCTTGTGCATAAATTATTTGTATATATATTTTTTATCTTGCATTTGAATGGTTCTTCAGATGGAAAGCTGGTCAGAGTGAACATTGGCATTCAGTTCCATTAAGCCTCTCTCATCCTTCACCTGTTATTGCCATACTGCGATGGCAGAGACTGAAATTCTGACTATACAATGGGAAGATGATGGTGATTGGGGCTGAGGTGGACACATCATCCTTCAACCATGCGGCGGAGCAAGGTGCCCAGGCCACCCCTGGCTACCTGGACTGGGGTCTTCTCCTCCTTGTTCTCAATGTAGATACTGGCCCCGTGCTCCACCAGTAACTTGGCGGCCTCAACGCGCTCCTCGTCACATGCCAAGTGGCTGACAAATAAAAAATTATGATCAATAACTGAGCAAACAAGTTTCAGAATAACGTAGCAAAACACAAGCAATAACTCATTTCAATGGAAGGGCAGTTTTGGGGTAGGATGAAACTCATTCATTGCCATGACTGCTGCTCATTGTTGTATTGATGTGCATATGACAAACAACCTCCTGTTTTACAACCACACAAAATCCACCAATTTCATGGTCCCTTACAGCGGCGTGTTTCCCTCCGAGTCCTGGATGTTTGTGGAGGCGCTTTGCTGTAGAAGCAGTTGGATGAGCCGGTAGTTGCCTTTAGCAGAGGCCCTGTGGAGGGGAGTGGAGTCCAGCTTGTCTGTGGCATTGGGATCTGCTCCGTTCTCAAGCAGCACCAGGGCTATCTGTAAGGAATGTGCGTCAGTGAAAAGCCACCTAAAGTACAGTGAAATGACTTTGTTAGGTGTTGAGGTGACTTGAATCTATTGTATTGTAGTCTAAAGATATGATATGAATGTTTTTAAGAATCGATCAAAACTGCTTGTTAGTACATGCTGTAGATATGACTTTTTTTGTTTGTTCCTTTACTTTCACTGGCTTACTTTTACTGTATCCTCAGTCATCCTTTCTAAGAAACGGGTTTAGCTTTCCCGAACATCCCCCACCCCCTCCCCGGCTCAGTGGACATGACATTACTTCTTGTGACGTCCTCCAGCCATTCATCCACCCACACACCCACCCACACACCCACACACATAACTCAATTGAAGAACTAACTTGCATTTACACTTTCGCTTTTCGAATCCCACTGTAAGAAACCATACTATTGCTGCTGTTGTAATGTTAAACTTGAATTCCAATTCCAAAATACTTTGGTGACCAAAATATCTATATATCAAAACGTTTAAATATATATTTTTTCCAGTCCACCTTGAATTAACACCTTTCCATCTTCCCACATCCACATCAGCTAACAAATAAATCATATCATGTCATCATTATTTCTGTAAACTGTGTAAAAAGACATCAGTTGGAAGCATGATCACATTGTATCAAATATGCAGTAATGTAATTCAGTCGGCAGTTCATTCGTAATGTTCCTATGCTCCCAAAATGGCATTGGTCGTTGTACAAGCCCTATAGTGGAGAAACGTAGGGATGGAGGAGCAGAGAGGGAGGGGATTTTTCAAAATATCTCTCTGTCTATCGCTCCCTTTCTCCCCCAAATCTTACAAACAGCACCTTTAATTACTACAATTCCTGCGTCATTGTTACTACCAAATATTCAGCATTAGTTATATGAAAAATGCATGTTAAATATTCTAGATGGTGAGTTTTGTTTCTACATGATAAAAGAAAAATGTGTTTAATCTGTATGTTCATTGTAGATCATTACATTTTAAGAAATCTATAATATCATAATTAATAGATGAGTATCATTGTTTTACACTCTGTACTCGCCATCCCTTAATGTGGTCCACTAGATAGTGATGCATGTATTATAGTTGATGGAAGTTAATAGGTTCTCATTTCAAGTTCTCATGTGACTGAATAAAACAACAAATATAAAGCACTTATGCAATTGAAAGCTTGTATAACGTCACCACAGGTTAGTAGAGAAGCAACAGAGAAAAGCAGATTGGTTACTCAAGATACATTGTGTGGTTTTCAGTGCATCTTATAGGTCTGGAGAATATTTTTTAAATGGTGTCATTTCCTAGAAGAGAGATATGAATTAGATATGATCTTACCTCATATCTGCCTTTAGAGGATGCGTAGTGTAAAGGGGTGCAGCCATTCTGATTGACAGAGTTCAGCTGAGCTCCTTTGGATATCAGGGCCTTCACTATGTCTTCTCTGCCTGCTGAGGCTGCTATGTGGAGAGGAGTCCAACAAGCCTAGAAAGAGGCATAAACCTCAAAACCCGACAGTATTTTGCATTGCAGTTCGATAACAACCACTAAGCAAATTCTCAAGTTTTCATATAATTTTACTTGTGCGGGCAGAGTCCAGCGAGTCCTTAGACTTCTATGCTACCAGTGTATAATAAAAGACCATTGCCGTTTACAATGTGTTTATTCCAACGGTTGAATGAGGTTAGGACGGGTAAGATCAAGAGCAGCTCCATTCTACGGCTCAACACCGCCGCCATCAGTTGAGAGAAAGACATGTATGCAATTTATTTTTTTGGGAACTACTGGGAGGAAAAAATGAAAACAGAAAATAAAGTAGTATGTGAGTATGTGTCTAAACATCTGACACTTTTTTTGCCATACGATGCCAGAGGAAAAACAGAACTCTTAAATGAGGGTGGCGGTGTTGAGCTCTTGGAACATACTGGGCGTCCTAACGTCGTTAAACCGTAAAAAAATTAAACACTTAAATTAATGGTTTGTCGCTGGACGCTGGCCGCACAAGTAGAACACTATGAAAAATTCGCGACCGGGGTGTTCTAGAACTAACGGTATGCAACGCAAAATAACGTCCGTTCTATACAGAGATAGGTCTCAACTACAATAAGTTGGGACTTCAAGTATAAGACTGATAACTACTTCCATCGTAAGTTAATGCATTAACCAAGAATAACATTGTAAATAATATACGCGCATCTTACACCGACTTCAGTAACACACAGTATTAGCTTAAGAATCAATTTTAGATGGATCACTTTGCACATTGAGAACTATCTAGAACATTTAGAGAGAACGTTACATCATCTTGCAGATTCACTTCTACTCCCAGATCTAGAAGAAACTGCACAATATCTTTGTGGCCCGCCGAACACGCCCAGTGAAGGGCGGTTCTGTTGTCCTGAAAAGCACAATGAAATGTTGATTACGTTCATAACGTTCGACATGACAAAAACATGTCATGTCATGTTCATGTCTCAAACTATGTTATTGATGCGAGATGAACCATGACTTGTAGAATTACCTGATCCGTTTTGCAGGCGAGCGTTTTATCTGTTAGAATGCAGTGCCTTAATTTGTCCAAGTGACCTGCGTAGGCATAATTACAGATCTCGACATTTGATACTGAACCCTCCATTGCAAAAAACCATAGACTGTATAAAAACACTAGCTATAACATGACATCGGAAGTTAAAAGTATTCTGTTTCCGCTTAGGCACACGTTTTATTTTTCGTCCTTCAAAGTAAAATACAATCTCCGCTTCTCAGCTCGCCCAGCTACAATACGGTGTTCGTAAGACTATTTTATTTTGAAAGACGAGATTGTTGACCTGTGGATATAGTATACTTGAGGGATTTCCAATTGTGCTTCGTTGTTTCGCAATTGTATGAAAATAACTACGTATTTTAACCAATGTGGACTATTATTACTTACTTATTTTGTGACCTGCTACCATCCTTTTTGTGAACAAGCCATCGCCTGAAGACAACATTTTAAAGTCTGCCCTCATGGCGTATACAGTGGTAATGTTTTTTTCTTGTGTGTGTGTGTGGTTCCATATATACAGTAGTCTAGCTAGCTCAACAAATTGTATTACACATGTATTAATAAAACACCATATTCATATTTAAAAATCCTCATGGTAGGATTTCAAAACCCATGCTGACCAGTCATGCAGGTATGCGGAGGAATTCGTCAACATTTATTATGATTGCATGGATAAGAAAAGGAGGGTGAGTTCTGCTTTTCCTAATCTACGACAAATTGCTATATAGTTTCATTAATCTACTCGCCTCGGTTGTTGGAACATGTGTGTATATTTACTATGTATTTGATTCAACACAGAATCTAACACGCCTTTACTTGGACAAATCAACCCTGGTGTGGAATGGGAATGCAGTTTCGGGCCAGGATGCCCTGAACGAGTTTTATGAGTCCCTTCCATCAAGCGAGTTCCAAGTTCATACATTGGACTGTCAGCCCGTCCATGGTAAGATTGTTATAACATTTCTGCCGAAATTAGTAGACTGTAACACGCATAATTTTTGTTCATCTTGCAATTGAGGACACAAACGTATTATTCATAGACAGTTTAGAGACATTTAATTATACATTCATTCGGATTGACATTCTACTGTTTGAGTTTATGTCTGTCTGTTTGAGTTTCTGTCTTGGTTTTTACAGAACAAGCGACCCAGGGCCAGACAACGATATTGGTGGTGAGCTGTGGAGTTGTCAAATTCGAGGGCAACAAACAGCGTTTTTTCAACCAGAACTTTCTGCTAACAGCACAGGCTTCCCCGAACAGCGAGCAGCCCGTTTGGAAGATTGCCAGTGACTGTTTCCGTTTCCAAGACTGGAACAGCTAAACTTTTCTTCGAACTTTTTTCTTTCCTTGGATTCTGGTTTTCCCCACCAACATACCAACAGTGATTAGGTTCGTTAAGATGTATATGCCTTTATTTTTATTTTATTTTTAATAAATAAAATACGTCACAAAACAATTTACAAAATGACATTTATTTACCACAAGTTTTGAACAAAGCATGGGTTCCTAATGATGGCATAACTTTATCAGCACAGAATAACCCGTTGGGAAGTGACAGATTTGATGGAACAATTCAATAAAGACATTACATGGAAAATATCAGACATTCCTACAGTTCAACATTTTGGCAGCATTTCTGAGACCAAAGTCCTTCTAACTGAGGTACAATACGCATAAAACTGTATACCAGTTACCACTATAGCGTAATCTAAAAAACAAAACAAAAAACATCCTAATGGTTGACCTCAGAGTGCCTGTACTTTAATAAATAATTTGAAAAGGAGCTTGGTAGAACACAGTTAAATGTATATGTACTTTCTACACAAATAGCCCACTAATAGCCAAGTTCATATATTAAAACATTGTAATCTATTTTGATCTTCCTGAGTCATATTGAAGCCTATACATCTGGTCGGACATTTCCAGTGCATTAGGACAAAACGTGTAAAAGCAACTTCATGATTGGCCAGGGAAACACGACTGGATAGCGTGGAGACAGAAGCCCACCTGACCAATACTGGATTTGCAAGGTCTTGACAGTAACACGGCATTTCCCGTAAGCACTTGTAAACATGACATGGCCTTTGAGCCTTTCCGTTAACAAATTAGTACACTCGTAAGATTTTATTTTAAAATCGCAGGTAGGCGCGACCTACTTCTTCATGACAAAACGCAAGGACTGCTGCAGACAAAAGAAAGGCACGGTTACGTCAACAATCCACCACGGCAAGAGGCAATGGAGACTGAATTAAATTCTAGGGATGGCGTGAATATCTAAATGGAATAAGTTAGAATGGTTTAGCGAAACGCCACACACACACACACACACACACACACACACACACACGCACACATAAATGTAAATAACGTTTGACGCGTTCGGTACAAAGACTTTTTCAAAGGATGGCAGTAAAGCGCTGTCATGGTCCTCCGAGATCCTTCGAAAATAAACGAACGAGCGCTTCCGTCGAGGCGCGTCCCTGTGAGGATCTGGTTGACCTGGAACCTCTCCAAACTAGTTTACTTTACAGAACACGACATCGAAGAGCAGCACCGCTTATCCCTACTATCTACAAGAGTGAGCGGCTTTGTTTTTCCTCAGTTCCACACAAACAGCTGAAGACCTGAAAGGCTTACTTGATGAATATGTACACATGAGAAGAGTGGCATTAGAGATGCTCTGATGAAGTGTGTGTGTGTGTGTGGGGGGGGGGGACAGTGGCACAGTTATTTACCCCCATACATTCTCTCTATCTGGTGGAGATAGTGGTTCTTCAACTCTTTCCTCTTCAGCTTGAAGGCGTCGGTGACCAGGCCAGTTTCGGGGGTCCACGGCTCAGGACTCAGGTGGACCTTCATTGGAATCTCAAACCGTTGCAGTTTAACTAGAAGGAGGAGGAGGAGAGGTTACAGAGGGAGGGGTTGGGTCCGGTGATGTTCAACCACACCAACAGTCACACGTGAAGCTTTCCCATTGGCTTGGATGTGCACATTGTACCCAAAGCACTTCCCCTTTGTCAAAATGCAAATCAAGGTACGTGCGACACTGTGAGCTAACACCATACTGCTGGAAAAAGAGTAGGAATGGTGTTTTGACGCAATACCCCTGCAGCCACTTTTTGAAGTATTGCGCATTATCGGTCAATTTGCAACATTTAAAAAAAAAAAAAGAGAAGAAGAAGAAACTGTCCCTTACTGGTAGCAGCGACCTTCTTGATCTCATTCAGAACATGTCTCTCCATGTCCGGGTGGGTGCAGATCTCTTCCCAGCTTCCCATGATGCCCCTTTGTGTGGCGAGCGCCGTCAGCCGTTTCTGGTTGGGCACTACAAAGCTGATGACGTAGTTCTGGTCACTGGAACAAAACAATAAAAACAGATAATTTGGTTTTTATTTGATTTAACCTTTACAAGTCACGCATCGTTGTTTTACCCAGGGTGTACTAAAGGTGACTTATTTGGTTTTATTCCATAGCATATTGTTCAGAAATTATGTGTAAATCATCCACCAAAATAAAACAAAAAAGATACTGTATGAAGAGTGCTCAGCTTATCATAATTATTTACATGCACGTTTGTTCATGTAAAACTGTGGACTCATGAGATACTCCAATATTAGATGGTGATATTGGACAGATATTGTGATATCTGGCAAAGGTGGTGGTTGTATTGGCCAACTCACCATGGAGGCCAGCTGTTAGTACATGGAAGTTACCCTAACCCATGGAAGTTACCCTAACCCTGGACAAACAAGAAGTTAACTCACCTGTTTGCATAAGCACAGATGTTGTCTATGAGGGCGCAGTTCTTCAACACGGACTCCACTTTGCCCAGAGACACGTACTCCCCCGCCTGCAGCTTGACCAAGTCCTTTTTACGGTCTGAACGAAACACAACACAATTGCATTCATGCACGTCGTGAATAGGAGCACATTCATTACATTACATTACATTACAGTCATTTAGCAGACGCTTTTATCCAAAGCGACTTACAATAAGTGCATTCAACATCGGTAGGCAAGACAACTAGTTACCAGAAATCATAAGAGCACAGACAAGCCTAGACAAGTAGCTAATAGCATAACTAGTGCTAAGGTAAAAGTGCAATGAGCTTGCAG
The DNA here is from genome assembly GCA_900303225.1 of Laemonema laureysi. Lineage (NCBI taxonomy): Eukaryota > Metazoa > Chordata > Actinopteri > Gadiformes > Moridae > Laemonema > Laemonema laureysi. Next base: position 1,095 of record OMNS01029676.1, on the reverse strand, counting down.
CCCACCTAAAGTGAGAATGCATTCAAATTTAATTGGTGTTGAAAACGAAGCATCAAAGGCCAGCTCTTCATGAGCCGCTGTCAGATGACTGGCGACAGCCGCGGGCCGCGGGGGACGGGACTGGACGGGACTGAACGACCCGATTCACACGTACCCACAATCTGGAGGCAGCCGTCAGGGTGGATCTCTCCCACGTCCCCTGTGCAGAACCACCGCTGACCGCTGTCGTCCACGAAGAAGTCCTGATCGTTGTTCTCGCGCCTGTAGTAACCCATGGTTACGTTGGGCCCACCTATCAGCACCTCCCCTCTGGGGTGTGGCTTGTCCTTTTTGGTGTAGCCGCCTGTTAAAAGGAAATAACAATCATAATAGTCATTGGTGTGTGTGTGTGTGGGCCTGGCATGTATTGTCATGTGTGTAATGTAAATCATGTCATGTAGGTCTGTGGTAATCATGTGACCCATCATGTGACATCTACAATTTTCTGCATACCTTCTGCCCAGTCTCTGAGCATGATCTCACAGCAGATGAGAGGAGATCCCACTCGACCGGTGCTGATGTCTGAAACTATGCAAAAATATATATATTTTAAAAACACAACATCTTGGGTTTTAGAAACTGTGTCACCACAGCCACCATCTGGTGCTCGACTCCCAACCGAACGCCTCTGGGTTTCAAACCCCAATGTCAGCAGTCTACCCGTTTGCATCCTTGAGCGAGACGCCTTAACCCCTACCGGCGCCTTAATTACATTATCGCTTTGGATACGAGCGTATTCTAATTAACTAGAAAATAGTAAACAGCAATAAGTATGTGCACACACACATCTTCTGAACGACAACAGGAACCAAGGTCTCTTACCTTCTGTGATGGTCCCTGCGCCACAGGTCTCGGTGAGGCCGTAGCCCTGTCCCACTGGACAGCAGAAACACACGTTCATGAAGCGCTGCGTAACCGAGGACAGCGGGGCCCCGCCCGACAGCATCATCCGCACGCGCCCTCCCAGCAGTCCTCGCACCTTCTTGAATAGCAGCCTGCGGGAACAGACGAGTGGCTTTTTTTTGTTTGTTGTTTTTTTTGTTTACACCAAGTGGA
>OMNS01029675.1:0-10714 GCA_900303225.1 Laemonema laureysi | reverse complement strand
GTGGAAAAGAAAAAGGAGAAGAAAAAAAAACAGCCATGCATCACCGAAGACAGGTCATTTGAACTGTGCAATGCTGCGTCTGAGTGTTCCTGAGATTAGAGAGGCTAATAATTTCTGAGGGCCATGCTTTATGTTAATGTGACAGCGCCGCGCTGTATATTTCTGCTGAGGCGCTGCCTTTGTGGCGCTTAATTTTGCTTTAATGGAACTGTTGTGTTAGTATCAGCAGCCGGCACAGAGATTTAGGCCCGCGCGGAATTAACTGGCTTTTATTGCAGAGGACGTCCTCTGATTATTTATCACACGTCTGCGGACATCACCAAGGACATGTCAAACTAAATAACTCCTAGTCTCCTGAAAATAAAGACACAACTAACAGGAATATCATTTCAAAAAAGTTCCAGTGTTTAATTGTAAAAAAAATATATATATACAATGTGTGGCTTTTACTCGCTATCGTAAGAATTTTCTTTGGATGGTTTTTATCAATGTGTTTTGTTTCATTGCACGTATGTTTCTCTCTGCGAAATCCTTGTCATGGTCCCCATTGAGTGCATAACCCCTTTATGGGCTTTCCGCTTGGCTACGGATCCGTACAGAAACATGTCTTTTGCAGAGCATAGAAAAGACAAAGGTGCGTGATCATCTCATCATACTGACACTTTCCCCACAGTGAAAAACGACTCGGGGGATGGAAACACAGCAACTGTCTGAATTGATAATCAGCACCCAGGTCTTAAGTGTAGTGTTTCATAACAGTAGGGAAGTAGCGGTTGAGTCGGGGGAGGAGGATGGAGATTCAAATAAAAGCAATAGAAGAACAACAGCTGCACACATTGTAATTGAGCAGTTGCCAATCAGCTTCATCATTTTACCAAAGTCACTGGCGGCTGCACCTGCTTCCCCAGTGGGCCCCCGCTCCCTGGTAAACTCACATGTTCCACCAACTACTTTTTAACTAAAAATCAAAACCCAACTCATCATTAAAAAAAAAGAAAGAAAAAAAAGCAATAAGCAGTTCAACAGTTCTGCAGCGTAGTTGAAGGAAAACAAAGAAAACCTAATTGTGTTAAATAAATAAATCAATTCTATGGCAAAAATGAAATGCTTTATATGTTGATTTTAATTGCTAGCGTAATCCGCTATGCACATAGCACAAGTCATTCTAATTTGAATGTATAAGTGATGGCCAAATCAAACCATCTACATAACACTAGATATTTTGAATGCCTCATCTCGCTTGTTTTTAAATGGATGAATGTTGTTCGGTATTGCAGACCAAATGGCAGACAACTTGATCACTTGCCCATTGCCCCTTATTGAAGCACAGAAGCTAACTGGACAAAATCATCTGGCACTGAATAAATCCCATCATCACCATGCATCATCAACCAATGTTTGTTGTTTGCCAAACCACCCGTCATGCAGTGACCTTGGATTATCTTATCTGAAAACCACTGTCTGTACTGCTCAGTGTTCTTGAAGTCAATCACTGTCTACTGTCACGCAGTCGAGGAAAAGTTTCTGCTGTGAAGCAGTTCACCCAACTCACTGTGGGTAAGCCTCTAAACCAGATCAAATTCTAAACAGCACCTACCTCAGCTACACTGAAACCTTGACCTCAATTCAAACCATGGGTTCTTTTTTCTAGCAATGCTCTGAAATAGCCCTGCACATACCATTCAAATTTGACTCCTAGACGAAAGGTTACTCTTCCCAAAATCGATGCTTACACAGCTTTTCTGCGAACAGAAAAGTGACGGACGCTATAGTTGTGTACTGCACTGGTGTTGCAGTGGTTGATGAACTGACCGTGTACAACAATAGGAGACCATATGATGGTTAACCGGTAGGACTGAAGCCATTGCAGAGGTGCAGGGTCAGGACAGGGGGAGAGCTATTGATTGATGAGAATGATCGAACGCACCACAGGACAGATATAAATACCAGTCAATAGGGACACTTTTAGACTATGGGCATTTTCACACCTATAGTTCAATAGACTCGGTCCGATTAAGGGAGGAAGTTAATACTTTTTTTTTTTCATTTGGTTTGGTTAGTGTTCACACTGGACTGTCAAGCAAACCAAACAATGTAAACACGCTACGCTGTTCAACGGGTTTCTCATCTATTGGACAGAAAATCAGAGGGAAACTCACAATGCTTCCTTGTTGCGGACAGTAATAATGGAGCATCAACAACTTTGTGCAGTCTTGGGTTTTTTAATTTTGCTTTGATCACACAAATTATAAGTAACCCCATTTCCACCATTCGGTCACTGAATAATTAAAAAAACTTCAGTGTTATTTTGATGAGTGCTTTCACCTCCTGATTGCACCACATCTGACCACAACTCATTTTAATCTTGGAGCTCACGGATACCAGACTGAATATATTTATTATTTCCAGTTTTTGGCAAAAGTGGACATTCAACCCACAATGCCTCGTTTTTTGGTTCGCTTCCTATAGTTGGGTCAGATCATGTTCACACCTAAAGCAAACCAAACCAGAGTTAACTTGGAAGTAGACAGAGACCCCCATTCGAATGAGCATTCACACCATCCCAGACGAACTGTACTGTCAAGGGAAATGCTCCAGGGTTCAATTAAAACAGAGCAAACAACTCATGTGTGAAAGGCACCTAAAGGTGGCTCTTCCCAAAACCACTGCATTCGGGATACTTGTCTGCTTAAAGATGGCTTAAAGGTATAGTGGTGTACTTTAGATTGTTATTGCTGGTTCTGGCGCTCGCGAAAAATAGGGAACATTTGCAATTTTTTTGTGAACTACCTCACACACCATGCAAGTTCATCACACTGCATAAATTCACGGTCCGTTCAATGTAAGGACAAGGTCGATACAACCTACTCGTAATAACTCGTCTAAACGACATTATGTATATTGTAATAAGTTCTTCAGAAGAATTATTAAGTCGTTCAGGTGAGATATGAAGTCATTTGAACGAGATAGACATCCAAAAAGTCCCTTAAGAATTTTTATTTTCTTGTTGCCCCTTTAGGGCTTCCGTAGCTTTTGGATCAAACTTGAGAAATGAGTCATGGAACACGAGGGACCCAGAAGTACTGGTTATCATTTTTCATTCATACCGTACCTTTGCACATTTTTCTATGGCCACGCTTTATATTAGCACCTATAAATAATTCATAATCATTCATTAATAATGCAGCAGTAATAGTAATACATGAAGTACCTACATGCTCATTAATTGACACAGTTTATCTTAAAAATGAGTCAAGTGAGTCAAGTGCCAACTGGCACTTAAACTTCCATTTAATCTATGAAATGATTCCATAAGCCGAGAATCATATTTCTGCTACTTATTTAGAACATGATTGATTTGATAACAAAATATCTGCCGTATTCGGGTTTCTGTTCCAAATGGACAATGAGAGTAAAATGTACGTTTACTTGGTTACAAAACAGCAAAACAGGTCATATTAAGCAAACAAAATTGCCATCATAGGTGCGCATAAGGAAGCCAACATCACAAATATTATAATGTATAATATAATATTTTTGCATTCATACTTTTGTGTGTCAGGGAAAAAAAATCTTAATAGTTACAGACATCTTTCAAAGGTGTTTTTTTAATCTGTGAAGGCCCCTTTCAAAAAGAGGTTTTCTACTCATTTGTGTTCAAAGCCGTGAAGGTCCTGCAACATTCGTTCGGCCTCCCACCACCACTATCCTCCACCATCTTCCTCCCCCCACTCGCCCCATTCACTCACAAGCTGCCAGCTCTTTAGCACCATCACATGATTAAGGTCAGTGGTGCGGTGAATGTTTCATTAGCAGCTCAACCAATATTGCAGTTTAATTCAAATAAATGGAAAAGCCATTACAAGGAGTGCAAGCCCCAACTTCTGTCTCTTAAACACAATTTTTATTCGGAGTTCACATGCAAATGCCTCCTTTCAGATAAACAAAGTGCACAAGCCCTCTGTTTCTCTCTGAAATCTCTCTGTCTCTGTCTCTCTCTCTCTCTCTCGCTCTCTCTCTCTCTTACTCACTCAACTTGGTATATTCATTTGGTAGCAGTTGTGGTAGACAAGCAGGGGAAGAATAGAAAGTATGTTGGAAAACGGCAAAAGGCTTAGAACAACCATGTGTCCAAGCTTACATCTGCATGGGGCAAACAGGGACATGGCATCAGCCATGGCATGTCGCAAAACTGCAGAAACAAACACGCTCTTCTGAAGGTTCTGAGGGGAAATAATGGTTCACACTTGACTGGAGAAGCGTTATAGAAATGCATAAACGAAAGCGGTGCTTCTCTGCCACCTCACAGTTGCGGCTGCGGTGTCATATTAGGTGCTGGATTAGTTAGGTGTTGTCTGCCTGGTGTATCACACTGTTTGCTACGCCTCTTGTTCTGTGTATTGTTTTTTTCAGAATAGTGGCTGTGATGTACATGTGTGCAAAACATGCGGGTGCGACACTGCACTCTTCATTTATCTTGTTTCTAAGCAAGGGGGAATATTAGCTTTATGCTATTTTTGTATTACTGTTTATGGATTCATGAATGTCACACACATGAATCACATATACACACACACACACACACACACACTGTTCCACACTGTGTGTTTGCTCAAGTTTCGTCTTGAATCTTGCCTGCCAATTTCCTTGCAGACTATTCAGGTTGATCCAGGCATCCACGGTTCACTGGGCCAGGGGATTTCCCTCAAAGCGCTGTTTTAGATTTGCGGCCTTTGATTACTAAAGAAGAATGGCTGTGACCAACCAGGGCCCCGTTTTTTGCTCAGAGTTGGTTCAGGTATTAAGGAAGCACTTGGACCTGAAAGGTAAAGTTATAGCCACAGATATAGATTATTATTTTAGAAAATGGACCAGAAATGTGACCAGTGAAATAGGATGCATGGCAATACAATTGAAGGCCGCAGTCATGGTTTATGGAATATATCACTTATTTTGTATGGCATTCGGGGGAAAAAACTGTCTTTTCCCCCCCAAGTGATTGGTCAATTAAAAGTGCCATGACTGATTTGCAAGATGCCTACCAAGCTTGGGCTTAATGGGACACTTCCTTTCCAGATTCAATCTCCTGTCATCTCTTACAAATTGACTTCACTCTAATGCCGCACCTTAACCTTGCGCATATATATGAGGTGTCAAACAGAAGCATGTTGTTTGGACCTCAGCACTCAACAAGAACGGAAAGAAGGGAATTGAGTGTGACCTGACCTCTCTAAAACGTCACTTGTATTCATTTCTGACCAAGCAATTAATTGGTAATCAATATGTTATCTTAATGCAGTCCTGATTTAAGGTGTGAGAGGGAGGCATGTCCATGCAATGCTTATGTTGAACAAACTGTAGCCTGTTTTTAATGTGTGATTGCTGTGTAAGCAATCACACTATGTCATCCAGTGTCCTTTTAAAGACATTGATGCCATAATGTCCAACTGCCCAGTGTGCTTACATTCAGATATTGGAAATTCTAGTTATTAACGATTCTGCAAATTTTACAATAGGAATGATATGATAAGATTAAAGTTGGTAGGTAGGTCGCTAAGTATAGTGTATATAGCATATATATACGTTATATACTGATTGGCATTTAATCATTAAAGGGACATTCCACTGCACAGCCACGTTTTTATTAACTCATAGTGTGATTCTAGCATCTCAAGCTGTTGAAATGTACCCACAAAACAAACAAAAACACTCAGAATAAACATCCATGATGCATTGCACGGCAAGTTGACATTCTGGGAACATTCTGATCCAAGAGGCACATATAAGCTTGGCTACTTTTGTTTTTGTAGTTTTATATATACATTATATTTCTTGACCTGTGGACTGTGTGGATAACATCATGCCATCTCATTGTTCCATACTTAGTTGTACAGGATATGGAGTTGCTAAAGTAGCTGCCATCACATTTCACATGTAACTATGGAGCGTTGTAAAACAGTGGTTAGCTGTGTTGGAGCCCAATATGTGACATACAAGTATATGCATGTCCATATTTGCATTTAAATCAATAAACTACAAGCTTTGTATTGATACACAATTTTAGTTGCCATAGTAAGTTGCCTGCCATATCACTGCATGTATCGTAACGAAAGTCTCCAGAGAAAAAGTCCAATATGGTATTGAAACTCATGTGTTTTAAAACACATTCTGACCTTCTTCAATCCTGTCCGCATTATTATAATATAGCCAAGATCTGTAACAGTTGATAACACACAAGCCGGTAGGTGTGATTATATCATGGACTGGTCTGTACCATCTTCTATAGCTGCCACAGACATTGTAATCCTCGTCTTCACGTTATAAATGCCAGACCATAAACCTGCTGTGGTTCGGTGTTTTGCTAATACTACATGCAATGCTGCATAAATAAACATCACCATAAACCTATTTGCTAATTTCCATGATGCATGTATACAAGCATTGCTATTTAATTAATTGAATAAGACGCTGAAAGTGCTTGAGTAAACTGTAATACTAATAGTAATAATGGGAAGGTTCCTGGTTCGATCCCTGAGCTGGCTGTTGCCTTGCATGGTTGACACCACCGTTGGTGTATGACTGTATGGGTGAATGACAGGCACACATTTTTAAAAATAAACATAGCTGTGAAACTATTTGTCAAACATCCATGCAGCGATACTTTATTACTTAAATGACAGACGCCAAATGGCAGGACTGCCTGCTGCTGTCTCCACTGTAAGATTTCTTCTTTGGCGTATTCTGGCTCAAATTAATATCTGTCATTCCTTCTACTCAGTAAGGCTTGACTGAAGTTATAGTCCTCATTTGATCCGTAGATTGGTATTCATTGCTAGCAGCCACTGTAAAATCTTCTGTAGCTCTTCAGGCTAACAACAACAAGGCAACTGAATCTCACAGAGCCAAACTCCAAGCTGATTGGCCAGGGGGATTTTGCCTGGAGGGGAGGGCACTGAGAAAGCGCTTGTAGTTTTTTGAAAACCCGGAAGACCCCGGGAAAAAAAGCCATTTACCGGGACATTCTGGTGAATAACAAGAGGCGTATTTTGATCCACAGAATGACGTTGAGTATGAGGCCATCCTCCCAAGTTTATGGCTGGGCTCCAAGCGCTCTGCAGAGAACCCATGATAGACTAAGAATGGAACATGCATACATTTACATAGACTTCTGCGATCATGGAGGGAGGGGATTCTGTGCAGGTGTTTGTGAATTTGTAGGCTCTGCATTCTGAACAGGGCTCTGGAGAGACACAGGCCAAAGCGAAGAAAAATGCTGTGTGTTTTTGGCCAGAATAAGCAGTCAACATTGGCATGATTGACTGTGTGTACCTAAGGAGATGCTTAACATTTATGCTTTGCTGTTCAGCAATGTATAATTCAGAAGTAGACGTCAATGTGTCACAACGATGTATCCAAACATACACTTTCTTCCCCTGCCATTTTCTTCCAATTGTTATGAAAATGCAGCCCAAGACCGTTCCAGGTTTGAGCAAACAAGAACACTTTCTCAGTTTGATGGAGTTTATTTATACATATTCATACTTAAATTGTGATTATTTTTTTCCACAGCACAGTAATTGACATGTGAATACACAGGTTAAGTTTCATAATGAGGCAAGATATAATCAAGACAACCCATGCATAACCATGGTTTCATTATGTTTTTACGTTGGGTTTACATTTTTTGTTAATTTTGGTAGTGTGGCCTGAAAGATGTTTAATCTGTGATTAAAATAATATGTTTAACTCAAGTGTAGATACGTTTTTATTTTTTTTTTCAAAGTTAGTATTAGGAACATTAGACACATTTTTGTTCCAAATCAGGGTGATTTGATTTTGTAAATATATCATAAAAACATGAAGCAATTTTATAATTGTGTTTACTAAATAAAACACAGGGGGAAAAAAATGTGGTTAGAGATTTTGTTATGGCACCCACTGGCCATGAATTGCACTTCTGTGTTTCCACACACATTTAAATACACATTTAAATTCAATTCACTACGAAACAAATATTGCAGTGTACATCATGCTAGTTTTGTGTAATGTTCCAACATGGTTCAGATGTAGTTCACTGCCTGTGGAGAAAATGATAACACTTTCTCTCATAGTTAGGCAATTTATCGCTTTACTCCCATACACAAGGTGCAATCGAGTGTAAATTCATTATGGATTGAGTATTATTTCATTATATGGGGCAGCGGGGGGAGGATACGGAACAGAGCATTTGGTGGCATGTTGAAGTCCATGATGGTGTAAAATGGTGCCTTGTGTATAAAATATACGGTCTGTGTTTTAAGCGTCATGCACGCAGTCGATGGTAAGTAATCTATCTTTCCATGCAGAATCTGTGGGCGATCCACCATATTCCCCCCTCCCCTCCTTTCCCCATTTCCCACCAGATAAATCATTGTCATCGCGGTGAGAACTGAAGTGGAACTTCATATATATATATATGTGTGTGTGTGTGTGTGTGTATATATATATACTTTTTATTTATTTGTGTTTTCAACTTTCTCTGAATTGTGGTTGTAGTTTAAAGGTCATCCATGGTTCCCTTTCACTGGAAGAGTAGCAAGTATGAATTGTCAGGGTCATGATGTTAATTACTGTATTCTTCATCCAAACTGGCAAGGTGATGCCACCTGCCTCTGTTTGAAAACCCAATGTGAGTGAAACGTGGGAGGGTGAGGTGTAACTAAGAAAAAAAGACGAAGAAAAAGGTTTTTTTGAACATTGTTGCTTTCACACTTTAGTGGTGCGGTGTACTTCAGCAGCTCTGTGTAGCGGATTTGTGTTCTTGGTAATCAGAGTAAGCATACTTACTCTTTTCTTACCAGCTCAAACGGCAACATGATTCAATTGTTGTTTCAGATCAATGTAATTCTGAGCTATCAGATTATGCTTGTCTTGTCTCCCTTCCTGACCCCCCAGCCACCCCCATTTACCTAACCTGCTGAGTCAGGCGCTTCTTCGCTATCCAAATATAGCATAGTCGGATCAACTAATTATAACGCAACAATACAATAAATATGTGAATCTGACAGACAATGAAGGCTGCTGCAGAAGAAAACAGCAAACGGGAGTCTCTCTCTCTCTCTCTCTCTCCCTCTCGTCTCCCTCTCTTCTTCATGGTGGTGGAGAAGTGACCTTTTTCCTGTGGTGCGCTGAAATGGCCATTTGAAAAACATTAATAGGATTACGCCAACGCTATAATCTTTTCTCCAGGAGGGGAGGGGGGTAAATCTGCTCACTTGTTTCCATGCCCTTTTACATTGAAGCGCTGTGATTAATCACGATTGTCCACCAGTTATTTGCAAATGAATCGCACATATTTTTATCAGTTCAAATTTTATCGTATAGGGACATTTTCGACATTTTTCAAGTTTATTTAGCTCTTATCAACTAGAGTGGAAAAAAATATGCTTGCTTTGTGCAAATGTATATATATTTATTATTGGAAATCAATTAACAAACCAAAACAAATTTTATCCAGAAACCCTCACTGGTAGGACGCAGTCATTTCGGTGAGTGGTGAACGTTTTTGTTTTTAGATATCTTCCACTCAATGTTTGATGAATGGGGAAACAATAGGCAGGATGTTGAGTGCGAAGCAGTCTACGTGTGCTCTATCTATAGAGTACACCATTTTGCGTGGTGTACATAATAGGTCATAGATACATTCCAATCATACACATACTGGAGGAACAAATCCAGGTCCATACGGGGAATTATAATTTTATTATACACATTTTGATTGACTAGCCTTTGCAGGCAGAAGGTCATTTCTACTCTTTGTCCTGTGATATTTATTTTCTTCCTGACCTGTCATTTTTCTTTCGCTCTTTAACCTCAACTATGTATGATTGTTCATACATACAACTTGAAACGTGTCAACTTCAATGAAGAAAGGTGCGAAGACATGCGTGCAGTTCATGCAAGGGAATGGGCAGCAGTAATACAGCCTGCACGCTACGCTGGGTTGCGATGGAGACAGCCTGAAATCTGCCAGGGCAGAGAGAGAGAGAGAGAGAGAGTTGGGTTGCCAGAACACATTTTCCAGCATCTGGGAGCAAGCCACTCGGGCTGGCCACCGTTGACAATAAATCAATTTCTATTTAGATCAGAAGGATTCAAATGGGAAGGGCGTGGGGGGAAGGGGGGGGTCAAGCAGGTAGCAGATGTGCCTCAGGCTCACCGATGTCCATATTACCTTTATTTACCAGGTGGTTGGACTAAGATGAGGACAAAGTCTCAAAGCAGCACTCAATCTAACTCCCATTGGGAGTGTTCTGTCATCTGCTGTCATGGTGGGGAAAAAAAGTGTTTTTCGCATTTATTTCATGAATTGCCCCGTTTGTTGTCTGCAGAATTGTTCTGTTGTGACTCCAAGCTATGTTTTGTAACACATCGCCAGAATCAATAGTAATGATTTTAGAGACAATGTGAAGAGAAATGTAATGCAAGTGCCCAGTTATTGTAGTTGGGGGTTTTATTTGGTCGAATATGCTGAATAATCACCATTATGTGGATTACGAATAAATATCTATCCATCTATCCACATGGTGTGTGTGTGTGTGTGTGTGTGTGTGTGTGCACTCTGAATAAGGATTTGTGAGAACCTTTTTTGAGAGAATAAATGTTTTTCATCCTATTTACGTCGTTATACTCCAATTATACTGCACCTCCTGAAGCTCTGCTTACTCCTCTATCT
>OMNS01029671.1:0-31566 GCA_900303225.1 Laemonema laureysi | reverse complement strand
CACGCACACACACCCACACACGCGCGCGCACACACACCCACACCCCCTCACACGCACACACGCACACGCACGCACGCACACACACACACACGCACACACACACACGCACACGCATACACACAAACACACACACACATGCACAGACTTAGGCCTATTAGCAAATTCTACTGTCCATGTTTTCTAAAACAATAAGGTGTCTACTGCAGGAATTGTTGCGTTATCTACGAATTGTAGAGGCCAATAACCTAGTATGAATAGAGCTGGATTTTGTTCGATTGAAAGACACTTAATTTCTATGTGATTGTGAATTCAAAGTCAAAAGAACGAGGGAACTAGGGAGTTAACAAAAGGCTCACTAAGACAAATCCTAAAATGTATCCTTCCCCACCAACTGGCTCTTGAGTTCCTAAGTCGAGTGACTCTAAAAATGTCAGTGACCTGAGATGGATCAAAAATGTGATTTATGGCCTTTCCTTTTTAAGAATCTGTGTATATAAACACAACAGAGACCGTGTTCATTTAGCATGTCAGGGTGACATTACTCAAACCTCCCTGCCGCTAGGCTACAGCAAGAGTCACATGATGTAGTTTGATGTAGTAGTTCGTTTTGTTTTTTCTGAACATTCTGAACCTTTGTTTAAAATCAAGCTTGACGTTGGAGTCTCTTCTAAGGAACATAAAGGCAGTGGCATACCGATGGGACATGTTCACACTAATCTGCCTGTAGGCAGATATTAAATATGCTGGGAACATATTTTCAAGATTTCAGTGCCAGGAATAAATTATCAGGCAAAAAAATAAGCAAGCAAGCAAGCAGCTAAATTAGGTAACACACGACATCCCCTTGAGTCAAGAAAAGATAAATATTTACGTGATTTCCCATGTTATTTTTAAGAGATGTCCTCAAACACAAGCAACCTCTAGCTTTACATTCTGTATTAGTATATCAAAGTAGGCTTACAAAAAGCCATTTCACACCAAAATGTAGCGATGAAGATATGATTGATGCATCTTCATATTGGTGTTGTTGGCAACAAAATGCGTATTGATCCCGTCCCTCAACTAAACGGCCATTCTTCATTGGGATGTTCTCATTTCCACCCAAACATGGCTGAGAGGGATGTGAGAGTGTGACAGTGTAAACACTGGGGAGTCTGCTCAGACTCACCCCTCAGATCCATTGCTTTCTCTATGCTGCTTTTATTCTAAACACAATCTTTTGCGCACCGAGAAGAGAGTGACTGAAAGTCATTGTGAGACTGACTTCAATGCATTTTGGTTGTATTACACTGCTGGCTGTTGGCTTCTAGTTAAACACCAGAATAATGGAGCACAAGTGAAATAAGAAGGAAAGCAAAGCATTTCTCTCACAGCTGGTTCGTGGTAAAATACTAGACAGACTTGGTACATCATAAATAGAGTGGGGATTATCAAAATAAAAGTCAGACATCAGAGTTACTCTTGACCGTTTGCATTTGCCAATGGTGAGATCAGGATTGTGTCTAGTTCACATGAATAAAGATTAGCATGGACTAGCATCTTGACAATGAAATGAACCAATCACCCTTTCTTCTACAAGCCAAGTGCTTTTTATATATCTCAGGGTTTCACAGATTGTATCATTCGTTTTGAGGAGAGATGTTGAAGATTTAAAGACCAATTCTCAGAAGTCGTCTATCTGAAGAGCTGATAGAGCTGTTTTAGTGTTAATATATATTTGATAGCAGTAAAGTATGGGAAAGAAAGTGGTTGCATATAAAAAGGACACAGTAGAAGCGATCACAACCACTTCACAATCATGGTGGTGTTATTCAGCTTCCATGTGTCTTCTATATAATCCATACACAACATAACAAAATTGCCATTTTAGTCACCATAGTTCACATTTCAGGGTTATCTTTGCCTTGAGGCATCACTGTACAATCCTGATATACAAGTGAGTTCAACTGGAGCGGAAGCAGACTGTTAAATCCTGCTAATCCATCTCCCAGGGAAGTGCAATTAGCATCTGGTCAAAAGAGTGTAAAGAGACTGAGAGAGCTACAGACTGTAACAGATCTTTCAGACGCTGGACACCACGTGTGATGATGACCTCTATCGTACTGATCTGGTTTGGCTCTTTATAGAACACTACACACATTACTTGAATGAAATCAAACTGCTTGGTTTATTTATATTATTTTATTTTATTAACTATATTATTAACAATTAATAGTTTCATCAAGTGCTGTTTATCGTTGATCATATTTAGTGGTAGATTAACCAAAGGTGATGGTGAGGTGGTGAACCAGTACAGTTTTAATTGGATTGTCTATTTTTTCCCTAAAAACTCAGAAATAAGAGAGCTGAACAATCCAACAACAGTAAGCTTCTGTGTGCTGTATTTCAGCTGGGTCTAACTGTGTACAGTACATGCAGATTCACTACACCACTGCTATAATGGTCATTCCAAAAATAGCAAAGCACAGACAGTGAGGTGCAAAGCTGCCGGACCATGGGATAGAGAGATAACAATTGCAGTGTAATTGAATCTCTCTGATGACTTCCTGTTGTGGAACATCACAGAACACACATCTGCAGTGCTGGGCACAACATGGGACTTCCTGGGCTGCTCTATCTAAGACCCCCTCCTCACCAGACCTCGGGGGACAGAACAGTTAGCCCAACCATGTCTTGCTGTCTATCATGACAGAAAGCGTGTGGCCCTCCTCTTCCTCCCTCCTCTGTTACATAAGCCTATTCTCTCTCACTCTCTCTCTGTCTTGTGCCAGATTTGTTTAAAATGTGCTTGTGTCAAGATGAAGGAGCACAAGGCAACAGAGGAAGTGGTCATTTTAAAGCCACAGCTGGAGAGAACAGGAAGGAGACGACGTGTGAGAAACAAGAGGGATCAACAGGGGGAACTGAATGAGCAGTCGTGACAAGGAGCGAAAAACAATTCCATCAACTCTTCAATACAGAGCTATTAAATACTGTAGCACAAAGACTATTATAGTTGCAAAAGATGCACTTTCCATTATGTTCCATTATGTCTAAAAATAGCCAAGGCAGTAGAAAAATACTAACTATAGTCAAATAAGTATTCCCATCGCAAGTAAAGCTGCTCACTGATTTAGGCTGTCAGGCATAAATCACATCGGCTTCAAGTCAACTCAACTCAAGTACACGTCAAGTCCAGAATCCCAAAGGGCTGAACTATTAGTTATGTTGCTGTCAATGTTTTGTTGTTGCAAACAACAGTGTTATTGCTGTCTGTTTACAAAAACTAAAGAATCTGAATACTTCAGCCTGCCTCTCAAATTGGCAGCATGTGTCAAACAATAGTCTAGCAATAGTCATTAAAATAAATAAACATCTCTACCTGAGATCTCCACAACTGCTGAAGGAATACCGATTTTTGTTGACCTCTTCCCTCACATCATCTTCTTGCAGTCAAACTGTCATTCTCCGGCTTTTACACAACTGTGCGCCTCTCAGACGTCTCCTTCCCCTCTGCTCTCCCTCTCGCTCTTTTTTTTCTACATCAGCCTCTCTTTCACTCCTGGGAGCTTTGACCATTTAAGGAGAAGGCTTGGTATGCCTTGTTCAGCTGCTGCGAGGGCCTGTGTGTGTCTCTGTTTTCAGTGTGGTTCCATAGAGCCGTGACTAACTATCTCAAAAGAAGCTCAAACCTTGTGAAAGTTGTTGTTTCTGTTGAGATTATCTTGTTTTTGATTTCACTGACAGAGAGAGAGCGAGAGAGAGAGAGAGAGAGAGAGAGAGAGAGAGAGAGAGAGAGAGAGAGACAGTGAGAGAGAGGCAGAGAGAGAGAGAGAGAGAGAGATAGAGAGAGAAAGCAAACACAAGAGGGGGGAGGATTTATGTGTGCGTGTGTGTGTATGGCCACTCAAATATTTGTGTAATAGCATATTTGTAATGGTGTGATATTAAGCTCATGTACTAGCTCGTGTAGCTTGCCTGATCGTTCCATTTTCCAGACCTTGCTAAACACTCCATATATTCAAATCAAATGAGACGAGCTCTATTCACTTTCAGTCACTTTGTGATACCTTCTTTAAAGGAACAGAGTCACATTTGCAAATGCTAGAATTATAATTATTGTATGGAAAACGTAAAATCCATAAAACAATAAACAATGAAAAAAACTATAAAAAACAAACTAACTAAATGTCTTACTTTGTGTATGAAGCCCAGATAGAAAATACCAAAAAAGCATGTGTAGAATACTGAATGACTCATACTACTTATCTCCCAGTTATAGAATTAGAAGGAAACATTTATGGTATATATCTTTTAAGGAAAAGTATTTGATATAAAAAAGACGACAGGTGGGACATGCTGAGAGTTAGTCAATACATTGTAATGCTTAGTCTTTCTCTCTCTGTATAGTAGTGGACTTGGGACAATAATAATCCTAATACTGCAATAGAATAATGAGAAAGCAGTCTTACCACGTCGTTGTTCTGTTCTTGTCCTGTGTCACCTGCTGGGACCAGAGCAGAGACAGGGAAGGGTGTTGATTTGCATTGAACAGGTTTAGCCTTGCGATGCAAATTGTGTTAACAGAAATTAAATAAAGTTTGCGGTGCAGTGTGGCAGAGGTTAGAGCCATGGCCATCATCTCATTGGTCGACAGGGCTGCTGGTGGTGTTTCAGGAAGTACCTCATCACCCCCTCCCCACCTCTATAACTAAGGGCAACAATAACCTGGCAACCATGTATTAAACATGCGGGGCTTGATCCACTGGTTGAAAGCTCCTCAAGGAAGGGCTATTGTTTCAGCCATTTTAGTGCTATGGGGAAGGCTGGTGTTTCTGTGATGTAATGAACGCAACGTGTGTATCGACCACATTCACCATTAGCGCCAAAACAGCTGTTAGGATGCTTTTTAAAATTGGTTTTACACACATAGTATGATAATTGGCAGCATTGTGCTGGTATGTATTATAATTGTTAATTTTGTGCCAATGCAATGTCCTGCAGATCACACCATTGGAATATCTGAGTCAATGAAGACCACAACTTAAAACGTATTTCCTTCCTCTCTTCATCAAGCATCCTTGTAATGCTCTGTGTAACCTCATCTTTCTAACCTATAACCTAATCTATCTATCTATCTATCTATATATGTATATATACTTGCATTCCTTACTTTGCCTGTGTTTTGTCCATGTTATAGTTAAGCTACAACCGAAGTATGTCAATTATGTGTAGAATAAACAGATGGAACATTTATAGACTGCCTTAAAACACAACAATACATTGATGTGTAGGTCTATTTGTCTATTTATTTATATCGTCCTTATTACCCTTATTATCCTGTTATATTATCATAAATTAATACATTTCCTCCTTCCCCCTTTCTGTACCGGCTGCTTTGAATAATGTAAATATTTGCTGGGTCTATTTTCATACTTCCTTGGAGATTGTAATAAAAAGGGAAACGATTTAAACTCCTCCAAAACACACAGAGGAGGCTTAGAGCGGCTCTATCCCCTGAGACCCTGAACAGGAATAAACCAGCAAAGGCAATGAATGTACAATTGAACAAATGTTTATCCACCACAACCGTATAGGGTTATTAAGTCTTCTTCTGTGGTTATTCGATACAGGCGTTTTACCTCCTGTTATTATCATACCATTTGTGAGTGAGATCTGTAACTGCTCAATGACTTCTGGAAACACAGGAGGAGACAGAGGTGGAGGGGGACTTGCAACAGGGTGTATACTTGTTGGTCCTGCGTCAGTGTTCACCGTGGAATCATCCGGTACTGATACATGAAGGCATGGTGACTCTATGGGACCTGGTGGCTGTGAGGAGATAGACACACAGACCAGTCGCTATTCTCAGTGTGAAAGGCTGAAGTTTGAATAGTGAAGTTTCATTTGATGGTTACTATGACAGATATATTTGTATTGTTATATAATCCTGCATAACATTTACTTGAGAACTTTTAAATACATCCATACCCATCACATAAAACTTACAAAACATATATATTTAACCTTATACCACAGTGTTGTTAAATACTTGATCCTGATTGGTCAGTAATATTCCGTGGGTGTGCATTGTTGTTCAATAACGGAACACCTCTGCCTTTTAACAGTTCCAAAACCATTCCTTACTTAAGTATTTCACTTAAACTTGCATTATTAATATTGAGAAACATCACAATTATGTTGTTTTACGTTATCCAAAAGATACAACCTGAAGTGGAAATGGATATATGATCATAATAATCATACTAATAATAATAAAACGAACAATTACAATAGGGTGCTTGGCCCCCTAATAATAATATTTGTGGCAGGCAGGACCCTACCGCAGCTCGGTCCCCTTCCAGGACCCTGGCCTCCAGAGAGCTCAGCTGGCGGTCGGCGTCCGCTGCCCTCCCCAGGGCTTCCTTCACCTTCTGGGCGATGCTCTCCATCCTCTCTCTCACCAGGCTGACCCTCAGCTCACTCTGCCTCACCACCTCTGCCGTCTCCAGGGCTCCGCTGATCATAGCCTCCATCCTCCTCAGGCTGGACAGCAGTCCGTCAGCGGTGAGCCCACGTCCGCCTTCCTCGCGCTCCGCAGCGTCTCTGCCGGCATTGTCCAAGTCTGTGCCGACGGCCGCATCCTTCACCTCCTTGGCCGCGACCTGGACTGGCGGTGCCTCAGTGGCGCTCTCTGTCTCCGTGTTGGTCTCCTTGTCTCTGGTGGGAAGCACCGGCCGCGCCATCTTGGCCTGAGATGCTTTACACTGGATCACATGCTCTTGCTCGGTCTTTAAAGCAGCTTGCAGGTGGCCCAGATGCTCCTTCATTTCCCCGATGGTCCGTTCCGCCTGCTGGAGTTTGGCCTGTGTCTCGCACAGGGCCCGGCGCGCGTGGCTGTCCTCATCCCTGCTCGTCCGCGTCTTGATGCCCTCTACGTTCAACGCTTTCCACCAGTTCACCACGGCCACCTTCCTGGCTTCTGGAGCCGAGGCCGGGCTCTGACTGTGCCTCTTAGGCTTGGTCTGGTTCTGCCCCAGATCCTCCACCTTGTCCCCTTTGTCCTCCCACGCAGACTTTGGCAGCTCCAGTTCCCGCAGCCTGCAAACCACCCGCTTAGCTTTATAAACAAGCCCTTTACACTTTGTTATGTCTAAAATCAACAAGGGGGCTCCTAAAACTGCACTTACCCCTCACAGCCACTTCAAAAGCACAGTAAGACAGTAACTGGTATGGACTGCACAATGCAGATGCCCATGGGTGCATTGTTACATAGTGAGAGCAGGCTGTATTCTTTATTGGCCAGGGGACGATTCTTGGAATAGTTAGTAGTTTCGATGAAATCTATTCTGCTACCATAAGAGGACAAAACGAGGTAAAAAAACTCACATACACATTGACAAGCTGCTGCTTGATGCTCGCCTGTTGCAGAGGGCTCTGAGCATAGGGCCTCTCCTCACTGGAAAAAGAGTCCTGTGTGTGTGTGTGTGTGTGTGTGTGTGTGTGTGTGTGAGCGTGTGGAGAATAGGAAACATAATACATGTATAATATAGAATGTAGAATATACATGTATATTCATTAAACGTGATAGTATGATGCAGCTGGTATCATGAAGGGTGTGGCTGTTCCTCACCCTTTCAGGGTAGCTGGTGTGAAGACGGTGGGCCAGCTCGGCAGACTTGAGGCGCTGAATGATGCTGTGAATGCCCTCTTTCTGGATGTGCAGGGAGGGCGTTCTCAGGTCCTCCACGCTAGCATGATGAGGCTGCCAACAATAAAAACATATCAGCCAACCTATATGTACGTCATACAAGAAATTGAGTAACAAATGCATACAGCAATGCATAAAATGCATAATCATCATCATCATCATCATCATCATCATCATCATAATCATAATGATGTATAAAGTCATAAAGCATATATAAAATATATATCTAGAATAAATAAAACAACTAATTAGTAAATGATGATGAAGCATTGCCAACCTGCTGCATATCCTGGATCTCTGTGTGCAGAGAGCGGTGGTTGGCAGGGTCTCCGCTGCGCCCATGGAGGCTGTGCAGGCTGCTGAAGTGCCTGTCAAACCTGTTGAGAACAGACGCACAGCCTCACACTCATGAGCTGCTCGGGACCGAAAAGAAACATTTCCATAAGCCATTCAATTTATATCGCTTCGAAATGTCTAACAGAAATGAAATGTTAAAGTCTGTAAAAGTTGAAATACATCAACACTAGTTCACTGGCTAAATGACAACCAGGACGGTGTGCCACACATCATATAGACTCGTTGTAAGCATTCGTACATACACACTAACACTCTAACACACTATACACACTCATGCAAATCCATATAACACACAATCATGGGCACTAAAGGTAAAAACCTTGAAGGTTAAATGTATAGAACAATGTATGCAAACTCAAGGCCCGAAAGAAACCCAATTATTTCTGTCAGTGTAGCAAAAGACGTAGATATAGATATAGTTTACCTAAAAAGAGCTTGCTTGGAATGTTCTTGCAATCTTGTTAGCTCTGACTGAAGACCCTTTTAATGACAATGACAAAAAAAGACATTCTGAAAGGATTAATACAAGCTTACTACAAACTTCCTATGCTAACAATACTACAGCACAAATTGAAATGGCAAAAAGTATAATATAAGGCAAGTATGTCCAAAACGTTACACTTGTGTATTAAGTATGTAAAACCCTTACCGTTTTTTTTATATCATTGTGTATAGAGTAATATATTCGGTGCTTTGTGCTAGATTTGAATTAAAATGTCGATACAGTTAGATAATAGATAATACAAGTTCTGATGCCAGACTATTAAAGATTGTGAAACGTAGTGGTCAATAACAATTTTCTTTTATTTGTTCAGCAAAGCAGAGATGTGTGTCATGTTTAATGACATACCTCAGTAATGTTGTAATTTTCCACATGGGAGGTTTTCATCTTATCCATTAGAATGTCTCTCTGAATGGAAAACAGAATTAAACAGGAGGCAAAAGTGAAAGCAAGCTAAAAAAAAAAAAAAGTATTGTTATGAAATGCAATCCCACATATTTACCATAGATATTTCTCTGTCTCTTAGTGTCAGCATAACAAGGGTTTCTTCAAGCTCTACCTGCGAATACCAAAGTAATATAGCTTTAGCATTCGGTAGAGTAGAATAAAATAAGGGTTTTCATGATTCAGTCTTACCCTCAAATCTGAATTCACTTTCCTTAGTTTATTGATGCTATCTTCAGAACATGTCTTTTCAAAGGCAAGTTTGTCATTCTGTGGACATAATTGATGTTTTAATATGACTTGTAAGAAACATTTGACACTTTTCTATCGCAAAACTACAGATTTTCGATAAGGAAGTGGTGTTAATATTCTGAGGACCAAATATAGTTATTTCTAGGTGATTATTCAGATTATTAAGATAAATTACCTTATCCTCAAGAATCCTGATGTGAACTTTTAGGCATTCAACCTCATTACTCTAAGAACAAGAAAAAAAAACGTATTTCCACATTTTCATGTCATAGTGAATTATAAACAGCCAAACAGGATTCCTAGTTGAGTTAGTCATTTCTTGAAGCTGAGTGTCCATTGGAGCAGAATACCAGTTTGGTGCAGCTGGTCTGTGTGCGGTTAGCTTTGTCCTGGGCTTCTCGCTGTGCGTCCTCCAGCTCAGCTGACAGAGTTCTGGCTCTCACCGCGGCCCGTTGGCCACTGGGTAGGGAAAACCACACAAGGCTCACGCTTTTATTAATCATTTTATTAATCAAATATGGTTCAAATTGTGTTTTCTCTCATGGTTTGAAAGAGAGAATTCACAATGACTCACTGAAATGAATACATGTTATTATGTTAACAATAATCAAACATGGTTCCAATTGTGGTTTATGTCATGGTTTAAAAGTTATCCAATTAAATTAAAAAAATAAACAAATATAATAAAAATATTACTGGTGGCAGTTTAAATAAATATTTTAAGGAAATAATTGAAGTAAATAAATCCCAATAGAATACAATACTTTTTGTACATTTACCTGGCTAGCTTGGTACACATCTCAGCAATTTCAGCAGTCAGCTGGAGATTGACGTCTTCACACTGAGCCACCATTTTTAAAAGCCTGCCATTCTGTTCAGTTAGTTTGTGGTGGGCGCACTTCAGCTCTGCTACTGTACCCAACAGCTCTTTTGCATCACTGGTGACAAATAAACACATGGTTGAGAACAGCAATGCAATTATTAATAATATTATCATAAAATGTAAATAATATTATATATACACAAAAACTAAGAGATGGTTGACTGACCAGAAGCACTGCACTGTCTCTGGGAGAGCTATACTTTGAGGACTTGAGAAATCTAAACCTGAAAGTAAAGAATATTTCGTGAAATTACCTCAAAGTCTATCAGAGACATTTCTGAAAATATTCCGACATGTTTAAAAAGTCACCATTTATAGACACTTTGGGAGCCTCTGGCCAGGATGTATGATTTTCATCCACATCGGTGCTGAAAGACACAGACATAGATACAGATAAAGATACAGATTTCATGTTGGATTGATTTGTTACGTTTAAACCAGTCCACAGACATCTTGATTTCATCCATGCATGACTGAAATACCACTACATGAGATTGATAGAAAGTTGTTGCTCTTAAGAAATCATGTTTTCATTCTAATGTGAAAGTTTGTATTCTTGCTATGTTAAAATTCCTCAGGTCATTCCTTTGCATGCCTACCTTTCCTGGTTGCATTGGGCAATCCATTCCTTCATGGTTAAGTGGAACGTCTCCCTGCTCACTACAGGGTCTTGGCAGTCAGGGTCCAGCAAGCGTCTCAGTGCACTCAGTTTGTCCTGCTCAGCACTCTGGCCTGTCATAGCCTGCAAGTACTGCATGATTGTAGAAGCCAGAACCTTCCCTGGAGGGTTTACAAATTGATCTCAGTTGAATAGGCATGATTGTCTTTTATTTATTTAAAACAGTTTTAAGATGTTCAAATGTTATGATGTGAACAAGTGATTGTACCTGTGTTTGTTGTATTGCATGCATCATATGTAATATCAAGGAGCTCATGTTCGGAGAAACCACTGCTGTCTTTAGTGTCCATGAGTGGTTCATTTGGCCCAAAGAAAGGTGATGGCGATCCTAATGCTGTACCGATACAAAGGACCAATACAAAGTGTGATTGTACAGAAATGGCTTCCATATCATTATGACCATGTCCTCCTCACCTATAGAATAAGAAACACAACAGCTTCTTGCTGTGTAGCTCACAATCTCTGCTGTCGGACATCTGACTTCTACTTTCTATTTCTGGGATTCCTGAATCCCTTGAAAGTGGAGGTATTCTGCCTTTGTGTTTAGTTTGAAATGGGTTGTTCTGGGCAGCTGGACCTTCCCTTTTCTGACAGGGGCCAAGAGATGACAAAACATCAAACATCTTACGTGTATTCATGATGTCCCTCGAAGTCGTAACTCAGACTAGAAGCAAATGTTAAGTAAATATCATGATTAGAACACAAGATCAGATATGGAAATACATTTTGTTTAAGTAAGAATACAAGTCACCTTGGCACATTGGAGTTTAATACTGTATGCTGTGCTTGTATGCAGTCAGTGGGTTATGCATCATTGTCCCGTTGTCATCTTACACATTTGAGATTCATGCAATCTATAAAACAAAACAAAAAAACTATGTAAAACACAGCAAGCATCTCTGATCAAATTAACTGATCAAACTGCAGATATTTATGATTTAAAATGAGCTAAATGTTGAATATTTGATGTACAAATTAACTGCAATAAACTGCTTTTTTTTAAACAGTGAAATAAACATCCAAATAATTCCTTACTTCTCAGTCCCGGATAGTTTTTGTGAAAGCTGGCAAATGTTTCAATCAGGAACATCATTTTAAGCAAAGTGTGTGCCAGTCTTGCTTCACTTCTCTCTGATGTTAGCGGGGAAAGTCCTCAAAATGCTCTTAAATGAGTATATTGCTTACTTGTGTTCACTGCTTCACATCAAAACCAGCTGACACCCCCTCCCCCACAAAACCTCCTCTTGTATAATCCTGCTGCTCCTGCTAGCCGCCAAGGCCCAGTCCAGCTCTGCAACAATGATGCAGTTGGACAATGGATGATTTTAATTTACATTCATCAGTTTAACATATCAAATGGACTATCTGGCAAACATGTCTTATACTGTAATGAGCCCATGCAGAAAAGTCTAACTACATACAAAGGATGTTTCAGGATAATGGTTAGTCCTCACAAGTTTCACTAGGGAATTTTAAATCAACAGTGGTATTGCAAAGCATCAAACAACTGCTAACAAAATAAAATAAATAAATAAATATTACAAAACGTGCCATTAGTATTTAAAGCAATGTTAAAAACAAACAGAATAAAACAAAACATATTTCATTATAACTACTACTACTACTACTACTACCCCACCATTAGGTTAAAACAAATACAATTTCGCTCTCAGGGATCTAACAAAAATAACACTGACCAAAGCTAGCATGAAACTATAACTGTGACAAAATGTATACATTTCACAAAGTTTTATTGAATAGAGATAGACAGACTGAAGAACTGATTTAGACATGAACCAAATATCAACAACAATCTACAACTCTACGATTTTCATTCATGGTCATAATCCACAATGATATTAATGTCCTATTATTAATAGTAAACCTATATAGTATTATGTTTATGTGTTTAGTTTACATTATATATGTAAAACACAACACACATATGTCATTTTGCATTTAGCGTTAGTTACAAAATAGTATGTGATATTATACAAATTATAATAACATAGACAGGCAATTCCAAATTCAATGTGGATAAAGCGGTACATACCGTCTGTTCTACGAGCTACCCGGACGTAATATGTTGCCCGCACTATGTTAGCCTATGAGCGGAAGTAGCCGCCGTCCCTAGCCGCACGGTGTGTTATTTAGATATTGGTGTATCAGTCATTTTCAAAGCAAAACCGAGTGGATTTTTCGTCTCTCGAGATGTCTCGGGGTTCTATTGAAATCCCATTGCGGGATACCGACGAGGTAAAATGATCCAACTATAAACATGATCTGGTATACAAAGTGAAAACTTGTAAAGCTAGTTACTTCGAAACCAATGTTAGCTGATGTTGCTAATCGATTCTTATAGCGTAGTGGTTTTGGTATTTGCGTTTACCTTTTACTTGGTGGCTAAATTAGGTGTAGTAATGTACTATTGGATGCTTTCGCGTCCTTTCAGTCAACATAAACTACTGTATTGTGCCATTGGATCCCTGAGAGATATACGCTACAAGTCACCTGAGAGCAAATACTCTAACTTTTTAAGACGCATACATTCATTTGTCAGGTCCAGGTCAAATGGAATTCTGCACTTGTATAAATTAACCATGACTTTGCATTCATTTCTAATTATTAGCAAAGTTAACTTGAGGATATTGAGGATGTTACTGACAACATAACAAAATAATGTGTTTTCTTGCTTACTCTTTTTTTTTAAAAATTCCTTCAGGTTATTGAGCTTGACTTTGATCAGTTGCCGGAGGGAGATGAGGTCATTAGCATCCTGAAGCAGGAACACACCCAGCTTCACATATGGATTGCTTTAGCGGTGAGTAAATGCATTTATCAAATGTTTTTGTCTTATAAAACATTCTCACAGTTAAGATAATAAGAATATATATTTTTAGTTGGAGTACTACAAGCAAGGCAAAACCGAGGACTTTGTCAAGCTACTAGAGGCAGCCCGCATTGATGGAAACCTAGACTACAGAGACCATGAGAAGGACCAGATGACTTGTCTGGACACACTAGCTGCCTACTATGTCCAGCAAGCACGCAAAGAGAAAAACAAAGATGCCAAGAAGGAGCTCATCACACAGGCCACGCTCCTGTACACGATGGCCGATAAGATCATTATGTATGACCAGAACCATTTGCTGGGAAGAGCCTGTTTCTGCCTTCTGGAGGGAGATAAAATGGACCAGGCCGATGCCCAGTTCCACTTTGTGCTCAACCAGTCCACCAATAATATCCCAGCCTTACTGGGTAGGTACTCTGTAAGGATCCACTGACTGACTGATGTGCAATAATAATCATAATAATAATGCTTTGACTGATGTGCTATAATCATAATAATGATCATGCTTCTCTTGAACAGGTAAGGCTTGCATCTCCTTTAACAAGAAGGATTACAGGGGAGCTCTGGCGTACTACAAGAAGGCTCTGCGTACCAACCCTGGCTGCCCAGGTCAGCACTACACTCCGACTGTCCCTAAAAGTTAGCTGCTTTCCTTGAGTCTTTGAGGAGAGGTCACGTTGTTCTTTCTTTCTCTTTATCTCGTTTTCTCTTGTTTTTGAAATAGCTGAAGTCAGGCTTGGAATGGGGCACTGTTTTGTCAAGCTTAACAAACTGGAGAAGGCCCGTTTGGCCTTTGGTCGAGCCCTGGAGCTCAACTCCAAATGCGTCGGAGCCCTTGTAGGCCTGGCTGTGCTGGAGCTCAACAGCAAGGAGGCAGACTCAATCAAAAATGGTGTGCAGCTCCTCTCGCGGGCCTACACCATTGACCCCAGCAACCCCATGGTGCTCAACCATCTGGCCAACCACTTCTTCTTCAAAAAGGTATCCCTGACTCTAATGCTACTTTCTAATACTGTACCATTGGTCTCAGCCACAGATCCAAGTGTGACCTGACATTCATGGATTATTCAAGCTGTTATATTTCTAACCTCCGTTCACCAGGACTACAGTAAAGTGCAGCATCTGGCCCTCCATGCCTTCCACAACACTGAGGTAGAGGCCATGCAGGCGGAGAGCTGCTACCAGCTGGCTCGCTCTTTCCA
This sequence comes from Laemonema laureysi, assembly GCA_900303225.1. Lineage (NCBI taxonomy): Eukaryota > Metazoa > Chordata > Actinopteri > Gadiformes > Moridae > Laemonema > Laemonema laureysi. The sequence continues at coordinate 16,706 of OMNS01029671.1, read as the reverse complement.
CGTGCAGGTATGAGCTGAAACCATTCTTGGCCAGCATGCATTTATTTTCCTTATATTTAATTTGGTCACTAAGAAATGTATTGTTTTCCCTATTTCTTTTAGGAGGACTATGATCAAGCCTTTCAGTACTACTACCAGGCCACTCAGTTTGCCTCATCCACCTTTGTGTTGCCATTTTTTGGCCTGGGCCAAATGTATGTGTATCGACGGGACAAGGAGAACGCAGCGCAATGCTTTGAAAAGGTGTTAAAGGCCTATCCCAACAACTATGAGACAATGAAAATCCTGGGGTCCCTCTATGCGACATCTGACGATCAAGAAAAGAGGGACATTGCCAAAGTATGTATTTTTATACCAGATTTTATATATTATTTTATTTAGTTATTTGATTTTCACAGTTAGATTATTTGCGTGGGAATTGAAAAAAAAAAGAGTTTCTGATGGAGTGTGCACGCGTTCCCTCCACCCCAGGGTCACCTGAAGAAGGTGACGGAGCAGTACCCAGACGACGTGGAGGCGTGGATCGAGCTGGCTCAGATCCTGGAGCAGACGGACATCCAGGGGGCGCTGTCCGCCTACGGCACAGCCACCCGCATACTGCAGGAGAAGGTGCAGGCCGACGTCCCGCCCGAGATCCTCAACAACCTGGGCGCTCTGCACTTCAGACTGGGGAACCTGGGAGAGGCCAAGGTAGCCAGACCTCTGGGGAATAGAGTTGACCAGCTATAGTGCTGGGAAATATGTTGTTTAATATTTAAACCCTTAAAGTAGCCTATTTGCATTCCATGATTTTAATTGTCAATCTTGTATTCTTTGTCATTTGAGTGAAGTAAGTAAGTAAACCAGAGTAAAATCATGCTGATATTGTAAAAGCTGTGTGTGCGTTACAATATATTCTATAGGCCCAGTCCTAATCTGGTCATGATGCAGAGACTGTGGAGAACACATGGGTCTGGGTGTTATTTAACGACGTGTGTGTCATCTCCTGTCTATAGAAATACTTCCTTGCATCGCTGGAGCGGGCCAAAGCCGAGGGCGAGCACGATGAGCATTACTACAACGCCATCTCTGTCACCACCTCCTACAACCTGGCCCGCTTGTACGAGGCCCTGTGTGAATTCCATGAAGCCGAAAAACTCTACAAAAACATCCTAAGAGAGCATCCCAACTATGTGGACTGTAAGATTAATCTCAATTAATTGTATTAAACAGATCATAATTGCAATATGTAAATTGTCTATATAGGATTTAAATAGGATTTAACCTTTGGGGTGGCAGTGGCTCAGGAGGTAGAGCGGCTTGTCTGGTAACCGGAAGGTTGCTGGTTTGATCCCCAGCTCCTCCTAGCCAAGTAGCTGTTGCCTTGCATGGTTGACACCACCATCGGTGTATGAATGGGTGAATGTGTGACAAATTGTAAAGTGCTTTATAAATGCAGTCCATTCCATTTCACCTGTTCACTCATTGTTTTTACTTACTGGCTTCCATTGTCCTCAACCTTAGGCTACTTGCGACTTGGCGCAATGGCTCGTGACAAAGGAAACTTCTATGAAGCTTCTGATTGGTTTAAGGAAGCCCTGCAGATCAACCAGGTACAGATGCCCGCATGGTAGTTTGGAAGTACTTGTCTCGCAAGACGCATGCATTATTGGGTGCACTGTAGTCTCTGAAGACAGATGAGCTTGCACAAAGGGGAAACATATGTTTCCAGGAGGTACATATTTTGATCCGGTTACTCAAAATGTGGCTACCTATTGTAGGCTTGAGCATTTCTAAAAAATAAAAAAGGTGTTGTAAGCTATGTATAACAATACTACGATGCTTGACTGTTGCCATTATCTGGCTTGTTTTGTGGACCACAGGACCACCCAGACGCTTGGTCTCTCATAGGGAACCTTCACCTGGCCAAGCAGGAGTGGGGACCGGGTCAGAAGAAGTTTGAGCGCATCCTGAAGCAGCCGTCCACGCAGAACGACACCTACTCCATGCTGGCTCTGGGCAACGTCTGGCTGCAGACGTTGCACCAGCCCACCAGAGACCGGGAGAAGGTACCAAATTGGTTTGAAAAAACATCACCAAAATACTAATAATATAGATTTTCATAATGTGTTTCTTTATTGTTTGTCTTTGTTCTGACAGGAAAAGAGACACCAGGATCGCGCTCTTGCCATTTACAAACAGGTCCTGCGAAATGATGCCAAGAACCTCTACGCTGCCAATGGCATAGGTCTGTAAATGATATCCCGCTATCGCTATAGCAACTGAAAGCAAGTGGTAAACTTGCGTTGAGTTGTCCATTCTTTAGTTTTTGTTTTATGTGCTCTCTATCGCTGACTTTGAACTATTCATCACATTAACACTTATAACCATATACCTTTGTAACAATTCTGAGGGTAACCATCCGACTAAAGCGATGCAAAGCACAAATGTCTGTTTTTATCGTTAATAGATTGTGTATATATATATATATATATGTATATATATTTTAGATCTTATCTGATATCTATCCATCTATTTCTTTGTAAAAATGAATCCTCATCAAATATGGAATTGTTGCTTTAAGAATTAAAACAGTATCAAGTCATTGTAAAGTCTGATGTTTACACCCCTAATACCTCCCAACATGCAGTATATTTAATTGACAAATAGATAGGTTGGTGATGGTCCTTGTGTTGTGTGCAGGAGCCGTCCTGGCCCACAAGGGCTACTTCAGAGAGGCGCGTGACGTGTTTGCCCAGGTGAGGGAGGCCACCGCTGACATCAGCGACGTCTGGCTGAACCTGGCTCACATCTACGTGGAGCAGAAGCAGTACATCAGTGCTGTGCAGATGGTAAGTCTTATTTTTGTTTTGTTTTGTATGCACACAGTGGATACTATCAAACCCTACATTGCTCTGATCCATCCCCACAGTACGAGAACTGCTTGAAGAAGTTCTACAAGCACCAGAACACAGAGGTGCTGCTGTACCTCGCGAGGGCGCTCTTCAAATGCGGGAAGCTGCAAGATTGTAAACAAATGCTGCTAAAGGTAAACGGTGTGTGGAGTGGAGAGACACTATGCTGTCGTCTACTATTGTGCGGTTGTACAGGCGTGGTTTCTAACTGTGTCTCCCCCTCCCCTCCAGGCCCGCCACGTGGCGCCGAGCGACACCGTCCTGATGTTCAACGTTGCGCTGGTCCTACAGCGGCTGGCCACCCTGGTGCTCAAGGACGAGAAGAGCAACCTGAAAGCTGTGCTTAGCGCTGTCAAAGAGCTGGAGTTGGCCCACAGGTAGCACAGCCCTCAAGTTGCCCCATAGATATTCATCTGCAGGAGGAGCGATTCCTGTCTCATTCCCTTTTGTCTTTTCTTTTTATTTGATCCCAGATATTTCAGCTACCTGAGCAAGGCCGGAGACAAGATGAGGTTCGACCTCGCACTTGCTGGGTCTGAGGCCAGGTCAGTTTTGAACTTGAATTCTTCAGCATGTAACGTTAATATGAATAGGAATTAATTTAGTGTTGCGCTGTGTTCAGCGGTGCGGGTCTTGTGGTAACCTGGTGGTGTGTGTCTGTGCATTCGCAGGCAGTGCTCTGATCTACTGAGCCAGGCCCAGTACCATGTGGCCCGAGCCAGGAAGCAGGACGAGGAAGAGAAGGAGATGAGGGCCAAACAGGAGCAGGAGAGGGATATGCTGCGCCAGCAGATGCTGAAGGAGCAGGTTAGTAGACACGGGAGCTCACTTGAAAATTATGAACGGAATCCAATGTGTGCTGCACACCGACACTTACTCCCCAACCACGGTGTCCGCCATGCTCGCCAGAAGCACTGTGGGTCTCCTGCTCAAGCACGCATCAAATCACACAAACTTGAAGCAACCGTCACGTTGCAAGACGAGCTGCTCTGCCTCCTGATGACATCATGTTACTGTGATGTTTTGTTAAGAATTTATGAATGAGGAGTCGTCTGAAAGCAGAGTACGTGAACTGTTGCCGTGACAACACCTTTCCGTTTTCCATTTCTGTTTTGAGCCTCCATGACGTGTATACATGGTTCCATGGGTTTCTCCAGGAGGAAAAACGCACCAAGGTGGCTGAGGACCAGCGGAAGCTCCTGGAGCAGAGGGCCATGTACGTGGAGAAGACCAAGAACCTGCTCTCCTTTGCGGACGGGCCAAAGGAGACGGCCAAGGAGAAGAAGAAGGGAGGCGGTGGCCGTGTGAGTATCCTCATCCGGGTGCCAAGTACTACCTGGCTTGCAGGGGGTCTCCAAATAAGATGGAAAGACAACCCTGTTAGCCATTCCTGCTCTCCCAATTCCCCAGCCAAACCAGTGCCAAACCATATTCAGGGAACTTATGAGGACCAAAAAAGGTGACACCTTTTTTTGTCGTTTTTTTGCCTGAAAACTCTTCCCCATAAGGGTTCTATTTCTCTATAGGAACTCTGCCCAAGTGACACCCAATAGGCCGTAAGTAAGAGTCGTTCTTGCTAGGCTTGAGGCAGAAGGTTAACTAATAAGTCCAATCAAATAAAAATGAATCATGTTAAACCTGGGCCGTTGTGTACGAAGTGACCCATGCGTACGCAGTTTTCCAACAAAACTCAGGATTTATCCATTTGTTCTTGTTCGTCAGGAGTACATTTACACACAGGCTCTGACCATGCGTACGCACAGCAAGCGGTAGAGTGAATAGGAACATACAGACAGAAATTGCAAACATGACCAATAAATGCTTTTGATTGTAATTGTCAATTGAGCTGGTTAATTCGACTATGCTGCGTATTACTAATGAAATTTAAATTGTATAAAATGATGACAGCTGTAGGCGGTGCACACGTCAAATGCCAGTTGTAGTGTAAGAAGGGAGCGTGTTTTCAGACAACGCACCAAAGTCCTCCATCTTTGGGTTTTTGCCTACTGGCACGTTTCAGTGAGAGTTAGGAGATCTCTTTAATGCCTCCAGTCCTTGACGGTATCATCACGTCATGCACACAGTAGCCTACATTCGGTTTGTTTCCATACACGGCTGCACAACACACTCACCATCCCACAATTCATTTTGCCGAAAGATTACAAGTTTGCACCCTTGTATATTACATTTTAACATATTGTCAGAGCAAATGAAGAGAATAGTGTTTGAGTAAAATGTACGTTTTGATTAATGTAATCGACCCCCCCCAAAAACAAAGGCCTTTCCGGGGGAGCTCAGCCCCCCTGTAGTTCAAACACTGATCATCATAGACGGTATAGAGTCGCAATGCCAGTGGATCAGCGGTGTGTGGTCTCTTATACTCTGTTCTCTGCTGCAGCGCAAGAAGGGGGCTGACATGGATGAGTTTGTCAATGATGACTCCGACGAGGACCTGCCAATGAAGAGGAAGAGGAAGAGGAAGGGCGGCAGCGGTAGCGAGCAAGAGGACGATGAGAACGGAGACAAAAAGTCTCGCAGGAGAAAGAAGAGGTGAAAGCCTGGTGGCGCACAAAGTTAAGAATTCCTCTTTGTATTGTAGGTGATGGTATTGTAATGCGGCTGATCTCTTTAGACCTGCCAGAGGATCTGATGATGGCAGCGATGATGAGGAGGGAGGATCACGACCCAAGAAGCAACGCAAACCCAAGGAGCGAAAGAGGATCGAAAGGGTTGGCTTTTGTTTCAAACTTTAATACCGCCTCCACCAAATATAAGACCTATTATCTGGGGTACTATCGGACACAGCATTGAGTGACTGTGATTGTGAATCTGTCCCTCCAGCCCCAGCCAGACCGCCTCCCACCGTCCCTCAAGGGAAAGATCAAGTCCAAGGCCATCATCTCGTCTTCAGACTCTTCTTCGGATGAAGATGGCCTGAAAATAGCAGAAGATCGGTAAGTAGTGTTGGTGCTGTTGTTTGGGGAACGCACACAGATGTGCGTACTGTAGTTGCATATATATATAGATACAAGATATGACATTTTCAGTATCCCAAAAAAATCCAAACATTACAAGGCATCAAACGTCATTAAATGAGACGAGTAACGCCTATTTCACACCAAACCTAACCACACGTTAGCGTAGCATGAGCATTGCCCGCTTCATTTAGACCGCCATGCTAATCAACGCTTCGATTCACACGTGAGACAGCTGCCTCGCGCCCGCCATGACGCAAGGCTCCTGGTGGTTTACGCGCTGTCTCTATTTTTCCTGGCTGGGCGCGTCGCTATGCATCAACCAAGCGCTAAAGTCACGAAATGTCTCCGTATGCGTTGGAAATAGTTGAACAAGGAAATGAAAGTTTCACTTTCCCGACCGTATGTAGTGTTAGTTAATGACAGACCATGTGAGTTGGACGCGGGGGACATGACGCTGCGCGTAAGTGACGGTTTTGGTGTGAATTTGGTGTAAGAATGTAGATCAGAAGTGTGAACCTTCTTGGCCAACCTTATGTTATCCGTCACCCTGTAGGACCCAAAGAGACAGCGGCTCTGGCTCCGACGAGGAGCGTGCCACCCCCAGGAAGCGCATCGCGTCGGACAGCGACTCGGAGGCGGGGGGGCAGAACCGCTCGGCCAGCGAAGCCGGCAGCCCCCGACGCTCCGCGCCGGCCTCCGACGACTCGGGCAGCGACCGCCCGGTCAAGAAGAGGAGGGCGCAGCGGCAGTCCGACTCCGAAGAGCAGTCGGACAACGAGAGCAAGAGGAGCCGATCGGGATCCGACGACGAGTCCCGGCCCGGCTCGCCGGTCGCCGCGTCGCCCCAGGGGTCCAACGCCGGGTCGGACAATGAGGGCTCGCCGCGGCATTCCGACAACGGCTCAGAGCCCGCGGGGTCCAACCGAGGCTCGGACGACGACAGCGATTGAGGGCGGCAAACTTCAAAGACTTTTCTCTGAATACGATGACAAGTCAGTTGTTAATGTCTGGATTGTTGTTTTTTTTACAGGGGTCTGTTTCGGTTGCAGGGACTTTTGTCTTGTTGTCACTCATGATAGACGTAGAATTAGAAATGTTTTGTAGCTTTAGTATACTAGACATGAATAGTTGAATGTGAGACAAATCGGAGAGGTCCTGTCAAAGACCTTTTTATGGTAAATCACATTTAAAGTCCACTTCTTAAAAGGTTTAGGTCCATATTTTCCACAAAAATGACCGAAACATGAGTTCAACACACATGTAAATAAAATAACTAAAAGTTGTTAATGCTTCTATTGTTTTTGTACTGGTACTTGTCTTAACATGGTTAACTAACCCCATCACAATGCCTGTTTTGTATTGGCCTCAACAGCGTAATGTTTTCATTCTTACAGCATATTGTTAATGTCTTGCATTAATAGTTCCAAGTTACATTGAGTGTTTTTGCCCAGAGCTACAACTGAGGCTAATTTCATTTTTGTTTCCTTTCAAAAACATTTTAATTGTTTTTGAGCTACCTAAGAAAATCTAATTTGTGTAAATTGACACTTATTTAAAGAGACATGATTCATTAGTTCTTTCAAGTAGTGACACTGTAGTCCAAAGCTTCGAAGATTAATTACAACCACACATGAATGAAGAAAAGTATGAAGTGCGTTGTTGCATTTAGAAGTACTTAGCATAGTGGTGACAATGAAATGTATGCTTTCAAGTTATTGTCAATACTAGGTATTTGTTTTTTTTCCATTTCCTCTGTTTTGATTTCATTGGCATTTCAGTGATTAATGTACCTGCACCAGCCACATTATCCTGCCACTGGCTCTTAAAGGAGGATAAACAGACTGCAAATGCTAGACTGCCTCAAACATTGCAAACTTACAGATGGAAGTTGGTATTAGAGAGCCATTAATGGTGAAATGGAGAAGCAAATACCATTTGCAGATTGGTTTGCATGATTAGACAAATGTCTTGTTATACATGCTATATAGCATGCGTAACCTCATTGGCCGATATGGTCCGCGGTACCTGCTGATCAAGTGTTGATGCAATACCCATGCTTCCTTATTGAAACTGAACTTATCTTGATTTGGGTCACATGTACACACATATGATCGTGAACTTGTCAAGATAATACTTGGTTTCATTGGAAGACTCGTGATTGACAGCTGAATACAGTGTGTTTTGTATCCTACGATAGACATTCAGATGAGCGCCGACCTTACTAAGACACAGCTGGCCCATGTTAATGCTTGGCTGCCATGGTATCAGCTTCCTGGAGTTGAAGAATGACCAAGAAGAACAATATATTGTGTTGAGTTTTAACTTTATTGAAGAACAACTATTGCACAGTAAAGTCATAGCTCTTACAGTACAGTAACCTTTTTTAAATAGAATTAGAAAAAGTTTTAAAAATCAGACATAAATTTCATCAAAATTGCTAGGTAACAAAACAATGTCTGGATAAGGCAAATATGAAAACAGTTTTAATTTGTCAAACAAGATGCTGAAAAAAAAAAACATTTAGTCCTCTTAACAATTTAAAAACAGTATTTCTTTGGCAAATGCTGGTCTTATGTTACAACCTGAGGCGCAGGTGGTGTTGTCTGTTAAGATGTAAAAAAACAAGTTAAAGTATGATTGTACAACACGGCCACATGACTCTCTCATCGGCCAAAAGCATTTAAAAAGAAATCTTAAAAAGAACCAAAAGACTTTGTTAATGAGATGAAATAAATAAAGTTTAAGCAAATGAATCTAATGGAGATGTCTAAAAATAATAAAATTGTTATTAAAGACCACCATTCAGAACTCATCAGCATCAACACAACAACCTGTATAATGACTGAAGAAAGACAATCTGCCTCTAGGATTTACAGCGCAAAAACCTAGACAACATTTTGCTGGCTCCAAGACATTGGAACGCATCAGTCGGCCAAAAGATGACAGCCAAGAGGAATCTAAGTGATTTGGGAATTATTGGCAGGATATTTGCTAAAACAAATTAAACAGTGATTAACGAAATGGTAAGTCAAGAGGGATGAGTGGGGGATGAATGGGGTACACTGAGACGAAGGGGAGAAAACTGCAACTTTGTATCATAATCATCATCATCACCACCATAAGGCTTTGGTTCAGGTTCAGTCCTCTTCCCCATCAGACTCCTCTTCTTCAGCCGTCTCCAGCCAGGTCAGCCACTGGTTCACCTGCAGGGGAAGGTTTCATTCAAAATGAGGGGTCAACCCAAATGGATGCACGCGTTGTCTGTCCACCAAGGAGTAATGCATGGTTGTTCATGAACACATTGCCGCCAAGTTACCTGAAACAAGGCTTTTCCTTTTCCTGGGAATTCATGGGTAATGTCTTCTTTCCATGCCAAGAAGGATTCTTCTTCGATGATCTCCATATCATACAGGTTGACAAAGTAGCGCAGCAACATGCCTGCAAACAGTTAGAGAGGTAATGCAGTTTAAAACATGCGGTGGGTCACACTGCTGTACAGGCCTGCAAAATAATGTGCACATACCTTTGGGGAAAGCTCTGGAATTGCAGTGCACCTGCAGGGCGTACAGGGCACAGACCTGCAGGTCCACTTGATCATGCAGAAATTTCTGTGCCACCGGCTTGAAGTCCTGTAACATCTGTTTCTCCTGGTCCATCTGTTCCTTAGTGGGGGCTGCAAACTGGTCTTCCTCGTCGTTAGCAAAGATCTTATAGTCTATGAACTGCAAGAAACTAGTGGAGAGAGGGGGAACAATCAATAGCTGAAATTCAAACACGTGGGTTCACACAAGAGTTTTGTTCGTCAGTGATTGTACCTGGTGATGAGGATGTTGACAAAGCCCGGGTCAGTATGGAGCTTGAGGGAAATGTTGTCTCGGATCCACTTGTATATGCATTGGGGAGAGGAGTCTTTCTTGAGCTGGTTCAGCAGCTCCTTCTCCAGCTTCATCAAGGGGAACAAGAAGCCCAGGCCTCTGCCATCCAGCACCTCCAGCATTCTCTCCTTGTTTTGGTCACACTCTGCATGGATGAATAAGAAACCATTAGCAGTAGTACAGGACCATGGCATGACTTTTTTTAGTACCATTATAAAACACTTTTAAATGTAGTGCTGACTGGGAATGACCTAAACGGTCTTCCAGACCGACTGTTAAATTTAATGGCTCAATTGCACTTTACTTTGTCATATAGGTCAATACTACAAAAAAAGACTACATTCCATACACCCATCTTATTACATACCAGGGAGCATCTTGCTCATGTTGACCTTGCTCTGCAGGAACAGATCAGTCAGCCAGTCAGGGTCCTTCCTCTTCGCAACCTGCTGCAAGCAGAGCAGGAAGAGGGGGAAGTGGTTTCCATTCTCCAGGGGACCAGCCAACTCGGCGATGCTCACCAGGTCCGACATGATGGCCCGTGCACAAAACTGAGCCAAGTACGACTTGACCTTCGGAATTTGGTCCTCAATGTTGGGACACTGGTCGAGAACACTTAGAAAAGCCTAACGAGAAAAGAGCATCCAAAGTAAAAGGTATGTCACGTAAAATTAAATGGCAGCAGAAGTCCGTTTTTAGAGGTAGTGACACCAACCTGGATGAGATTTTCCCCAGTGACAAGCCCATCGGTGCAGAGCGCATGGATCAGAATGCTTGCCTGCTCCTGGTCCTCATCTGGCCGTTCCAGTGAACACACCACAAGCTTCCTCAACATCTCAGGTAAGAAGTGTTTTGGGGCCTTCATCTCCTTCACAGCATGTACAGACTCTTCAATGTTCTTGCTGCTGAGGTGTTTAGACAGTAAGGCGTCCTGAAAAAAACATTTGATGTTATGGCTGCGTCAAAGAATAAGACGCATACAATTTCCCTCGGGATAAATAAAGTTGTCTCATCTTATATAAAACAAAAAACAAGCACAAAAATAAACGTACAGTCATTGTAAGCATTTCTTCCTTCGAATGTGTTTTCTTGCTCGACTTTGGAGGTTTCTCCTGGATTGGTAGAGGGTTTGCTTTCAAACCAAGCTGTAGAGCAAAGACAAAGGCAATGTAATTTAACGGGGGCTATTGTATTGGAAAGAAAAAAACCCAAACATTAAACATATGCTTACTTCTGCCAGAGGAGGAGTTCGTGTGCGTATTGGCTGAGCACTAGGAGGAATCATATTTGGAGTCTGTGGCTGCAGCTTCGTCATTTGGGTTTTATTCAAACTGAACTGTGCAGGTCTTAAACTGATCTAGAAAGAATAAAGCAACCAGTATTACATCCAAGTCCAAAATCAATATTTGTTCAAATTGACACATGGTTAAGAGTGTGAAACCTTAAATACAGTCCTATAAAAAACACTTGCAGTCTTAAAGAACTATGCAAATATTTAATTCTAGGAGTAAGTTAAAAACAAGTTGAATTAGTTGTTCAAAAGACATGCGTGGCAGCTACTTCAGCTCTGTACCTCATCTGCTTGGAGACGTCCTTTCTTGATAAATTGTGGCCCCCCGTTTTTAGACTGCATGGACTGCTGCATCGAGTGATTCTGGTTCTGGGTTTTATACAGAGTCGGTCCCTTGAACAAAACACAAACAAAAATCGAATGAAACCTCGTTACCTCAAATGTTTGTATAAATAAAATACTAATACATGCATGCGTTGTGGAAAAGATGCGTAGGAGTTATTTACCTGGTTGGGTTTAACCAGAGGTCTGCCTCCCATGTTGAACTGAGACTGTGATGGGGCATTCAGAGCATTGTGGCCATTGAAGCGGGGGTTAATACGGTGGCGGTCCATCGTTGGGTTATAGCAGTCTTCAATCACCCCTGGGCCAGTGCCAATACCACTTCCTACTGAACACACAAACACCAATTTATAATCTCATGGCAATACAAGAAGAGACCCTCTCTACATATTCTTCAGAGACAAACGTCAATTTTCAACAGGCCAAGGCTAAAAATACTTCAGGTAAAATTATAAATACTTCTGATAAAATTAAAAACAAACAACAGTAGCACATTCATGTACCAAGGTGCTCTGTTAAGTGATTGAATTCACATACCAGGCATTTGCCCAAACATATCAGCCAACCCCCCCAGGGTGCCCCGGTCTAGTTTGTTAGCAGATGACAGGAAGGTGCTTTCCATGAAGAAGTCATCCCTCATTTCCTGGGTCAGGTGGGGCCCGAAGATACCCGCTTCCTGCAAATATTGAAAGACAAATTGATTAACACACACACACACACACACACAACATTCTTAGCTCTATTTAGCTATTAAAAAAAAATATAATAATAAAAAGCCCAATAAATCATTGGACTGGAATAGGTCTTCACCTGACGAATCTGATTAATGGTCTTCGGTGTGTTGTCCATGAAAGGCTTGCGAGGCACCCAATTGTTCTCTCGCAACTCCACTATGTCTTGCAGCAAGAAACGGATCCTTGCAGACAACTCCTTGCTGTTCATCAAGGAATCCATTCGGCGAAAGTACTGATCCATTAAAGACTGTAAACGAAAAGCATAACTTACTGCCACCTTTCAATTCCCAGTCTTACCGAGTAAAAATTCATGTAAAAATAAGGAAAGTGAATGCAACACTTCGCTTACCTTAGCCTTTTTATGATCCAGCCTGGGTCCCACTGTTCTCATTATCTGACAGAGGCATTCCAGGTCTTCTCCCATATCATTAACCTGGGTTTTCTTCTTTTCCAAAAGCTAGGTAGAAAACAAAATCATCATGCGCCTTGAAATGCATTTGCACGTTCATTTTGAACTGTACGTCAGCAGTGAATGTCATGCTTACAATAATTAAGAAATTATCAAGCCTAGGCAGCCAGTCAACCCCAACAAGTATAACAAGAAAAGCATGCTTCAAAACTACTGATGAGCATTACTCAACAATGGCAGATTATTGGCACTCGATAATCAGCCAAACAATCATAGCATGATACATTTAGATGGATTATAAATTGAGTTCTTCATATTTCTGCAAATGTGAAATGGCCATTATTAAAAACAAATACATTTTCTAAACATACCGTTTTAATACACTTATGAAGGATAGATTCATGGATGAGATTGAGTTTGCCAAGCTCCCCAATGAATTTGATGTTTCCCAGCATTTTGATCTTGGCAATTGTGCGCTGCTCTTCCTCTTCGGTTGAGAGGGGGCCATCTTGTTTGTCGTACACTAATGGAAATGTATATTCAAGACAGGATAAGCTCAGATAACCCAATGAATACAATGCCTTTGTATCATCCAAATTTGAATAACAAACTCACTTTCAACATTTTTGGCACGGTTCTCAAACTCCTCTTGAAGGTTAGAAAGAAGAATACGCCTGAATGTCTGCAAAAAGACACCAAATATAAGAAGAACATCCATAATGCATTTATCAAAACTTGATTAAAGAGCAGGAGTTATTGTAGCCTGGGAACGAGACGAATCTGCAAGCTCATGTTTTATTTGCTCTGGCATACATGTCTGGCCCTCCTCCCGTTCAGAAAGATTTCCAGCCAACCCGATCACAACCGTTTATCTAATACGGGGTGGGTTTGATATGATGACCGTACAGAGGAGCGCTGTTGAGACGGTTTCATAAACAACCAAGATGGCTACTGCGGATGTAGAATGGTCTGTTGAATCACAACGGTATTAAACGAGTTAATTTTCTCTTTGCACTTAAACGTTTGCCATGCCTCTGACAGGATTTGGTAAAAAAGTTTATTTTACCTATGAGCTACGTCACTTTAATCGTTGCTCTGACTGGTTCTAGGTCTATCCAAATGTGTCCAGAGACAGTCTATTTTGGTCTGCAGTCGGTGAGAGGTTCCAGACCAATATGCATTTGTGAATTGGTCTGGTGATGTCAGGCTAGAGTTATTGCACATTTTACAGATCAACAGTCTCATTGGCTGTAGAGATTGTGTTGCAACTGGTGCAATTAACTAATGGTGATACGGACAGACTTTGTTTTCAAGATCGGGTGTCAATCCTGACCAAAGTATCCTCCATACCACCAATAGCCCTTTCCAGGTAATAAATACTTTTAGACCTGTACAGGAACGGTACAAAATTACATTCTGGGCAGTGTTTTTCAATTGTCTTACAGTGCTCTGCTTTTGTGTGGTTTGAATCTCTGGTGATGAGCTGTCAAAGTTGGGTGCATCCTCTGCTAAGCGGAGACATAGCTGAGCATATAGCAAGCTATACTTGGGCTCTTCGAGGGCTTTGTCAACAATCTACAAAATAAAAATAGATGGATTAAGCAAACATTGTTTCACTAGTTTAAATTTCAATTAAGTGAAATAAACAAGTCAATGCTTACCAACAAGATGATCCCCTTTAAGACAAGTTTAGACTCTATGCCCACGTTCAGAAGGTCAAGGCATAGCTTGTCAAACTTCTCAGGTGTCAGTTTATTAAGTATGCTAATAAAAGAAAACGTACAAAATGTTACCAGTCACATTGGAAAATAAGGTAACAATATCAAGATGGAGCTCGTTATATGGGACGGTATTGTCATAAAGGCAAGCATGGGGTGGCGTGTCTTTCAAAATATTGGATGGTGAACATACCCTCTCACTTTTCTGAAGATTTTGTCATGTCTTCCCTTTTCATTTAAGGAGTTCAGATCTTGCCTAGAAGGCACCCATCGCTGAATGCCACCTGAGTTTTTGCCGGGGAACTTGCTGCAAGAAAACAGAAAAGCATACGAGTGCTGCTTTACTCATTTTGAACCGACTCCGTTTGTGCTGTGTGAATATACGAGGGAGGGAGCGCCACACGATATAAAATAGGTATATTCACTTAGATGTCGCCAAAGTACCAGTTACACACACAAAACAGTAAAAAAGAAAAAGAAAACCGGTAGAGGTCACATACCTGAAACGACAAGCACTCCCTTCTGCAGCGAAACTCTCCACTTTGGCGGTTTGACAAGGATTTCTCTTAAAAAATAACGATTCGCCGGGCTGGGATGGGGCTGGTAAAACGAGGCCTGAAAAAAAAGCCTGGTTCGTGAACTGGATTTCTATCTACGTATGAACATGTTTAATACAGCGACACCTTGAGGCAGATTTGCCGAAAGTACATTTGTAGCTTTAATGGTAAAAATAATGACATACTAGGAAACAAAAACAAAACATAAACAACATAACAAACGGGCGTTGTGCGAAATTGACTAGATGCGTTACACATGAGTGTATTTTTTTGTTTGCGTAATCGCATACAATGCTAGTATCTAGCAGCTAACCTAGCCATCTTAATTCCCATGAATACGCCAATAAGATAACTTTCATCGTGGACCGACCATTTACGGCTTGTAATACTACATTTACCAACATTTACCATATAAACGATAGGTTTTCTCGTAACTAGACTGTTTTTAAGAATACTAACAATTTCTAAACGCTCCATGTTAGCTAACAGAGCTAAACCGGTATTAGACCGTCAAGGAAACTAAAAAGTAGGCCTAGTTAATCTACCGCCGGACGACATTACCTTGATCCAATGTGCCTCAGAACATGTAGTGTCTGTTGTAAACAAGATAAGAAATAAATTAAGAGCTTAAATAACTAATCGAAGCTTCTTCAAACGGCGATCAATGCGTACAATGCCAATAAGGAGAAGAAAGAGTCACGACTATAGGCTGACGTCACTCCCTGACGGGTTTTATGGGTGCGGGGGGTTGTCTCCAATCGCGTCATTTCTCTACCTCACACGTCACTTGAACGAAACTAGGTATTGCGCCATCCCAAAAATTGTCAAGCGTTATTTCCTTAGTAGGGTTAGTAGAATTACGAGATATGACACGCTTCCTGGGCCTGGTCTCAGCACACTAGAGTAGATGGAAGCCACATGAGCCCAATAGGGAGGCATAGCTACTAACATATACATTATGTGTTACTTCGACTTTATTTAAATCATTACTTACACCTTGTTTCAAGTTAAACCTCATCGAAACAACCGGTAGGCTACAAGCCAACTTGATATTTCACCAATAACCTCGGCGTTCTCATCTCATTCACCAGTAGGCCTGGCTTCTCAGGCCCTGGTCGCTGATTGGATGATCTCCAATGGTACGTCAAACAGTCCCACAGTGAAAGCGATTATTAACGCCGTCCATGAATGTATAATGGATCAGAGCCTATGTCTTAAAAAATATGAGGAAATTAAATTCAGCGGCTCATTTAGTGACATTATTGTTGAGCTGCCAAGGCCTATATTATAACAATTTGATTGGTTAGAGAATGTACCAAATCTGATTCACCTCATGTAGGCTGTGTATTCTTCCATTGACAATAGAAGATAAATAAGCATGAATTGTGGGCGACCTGTTAGGTTTTCACAAGTTCACTGCATAATGACAATCTGACACCATTTTATGTTGGCCTATGGTTGCCATGGTGAAACAGTTTCTCCATCTGGCAATGCATGACTGTAGGGCAAAATCAAAAGCACCCCATTGGCTCAGACAAAGATTTGGAAGATTTGAAACAATGTCACGAAACACAATGTCTATTATCTCTTATTAAAATAATAATAATTAGTAATAGCCCACAATATTGTTTGTTGGCTATTGTTTATGGGCTCTGATGTTTCTTTCAAAAGACACATCAGAGATCATTGAAACAATACAAATAGACTATAATAATGTATATTTTTCATTCAATGTTCATGCAAATGATAAATCCACATTTCCTGATTGAGAAACACATATATCTTTTGAAATAATTGAATTCAACACAATATGTATGGTTACGGAACTTGGTGGATTGCAGAATATCAAGCAGGGCAGTTTTGACTTGGCAGTCTGACTGACTAACCCTAACCCAAAATAGATTAAAC
>OMNS01029668.1:0-18561 GCA_900303225.1 Laemonema laureysi | reverse complement strand
TTAGAAATCTTAAATATAATTGTGTGTCACTGTGTAACTGAATATAGACAGATGCAACCAAGAAGAATGTTATTTTTTAAATGTAGATTAGGCTCATGTAAATTCTGAAATAGAAAGCAGACAATGTGTGCATAGCTCGCAAAAGTAACTCCTTGTGTTAGCTTTTCTGTAGCATCATGTTTATCACACCTTCTCATAACATTTGATCATATTTTTTTCAATCTTGACAGATTGAAAAAGTGAGAGATTGAGGAAAGGTCATTGTTGTTAAAGCCCAAAATGTAGCAGTAATGCCAAAAAAAGTGAAATGTGAAGACGCAGAATTGCAGACCGGATTCTCCAATTTCTTCAGTTTCAATTTCAATTTCTTCAGTAGCAAACATTATTTTTCTCTCTCTAAATAACTGAAGCCAGTCACCGTGGAGGTTGTTTTGGAATACATGTGATGCATTGCCATGGACTGAGTTTGTGAATACTCTGAAATAAGTATATTTCATCGTCTTTTATAACTGTATAATGATTGTGATGTTTGTGTCCTAATACGTAACGGAAGCCTGTTGTATTAAAGGGCTAGAAAAAGCATAAAGTAGGTTGACATTTATTTCACACATAAGACAAATAAGCAAAACAAAACACAAGGTAGTGAATACATTCATCATATACATACCATCCACCATGATGTGA
This sequence comes from Laemonema laureysi, assembly GCA_900303225.1. Lineage (NCBI taxonomy): Eukaryota > Metazoa > Chordata > Actinopteri > Gadiformes > Moridae > Laemonema > Laemonema laureysi. The sequence goes on along the minus strand of OMNS01029668.1, from coordinate 17,877 downwards.
TCAGAAACAGAGAGCAGTAGGGTTGAAGCGAAATACAACTCGACTCACCTCCAGGCCGCAAAGGGCAGTAGGTAAAAACTCCTGTATGGGCAACAGGGACTGATGTCATTTATAAGCAAGTGCAAGACTCCGGCCCTGAGCTAGTTTTCCTTTCCTCTATATTTGACTGGCACATGCTGCATATTTCTCACAGCTGGTTCAATGAGATGCAACCAGGTGGATATGTAAAACGTTATATTGATTATAATGGAGACATGATGGTTATGGATATGATACAACTAAAATGGTTTGCTAGTTGATACTAGTAAACTATCAGTTATAATTTTTTAGGTATTCAACTAGTATACTGGAAAACAACAATAGTATACTAGTTAAATAGGTTACTGAGCTTAAACATCCAATAGCTCCCCAACTTCTGGAAATATCATGTTACTACAGTCGTGATCATCTTTAAATGACTGGCAGATATCAACGTTGGTGACAGTAGCCGTTTCACTGCTTCCTTGGACAGGTTGGGGATCATTGTATCCATTAGTTTGAGTGGAGAGTGCGATTGCAAACTGGCCCAATGTGCTTATTTTTCCCCTTTTTACGTCATCACTCTTGAAATAGCATCTAGCTAGCCTACATAGGAAGTAATGCTGGGGTTTAAATGGTACTCATTTGACCTTGTTTACAGTAATCACTGGGGAATACGTTTTGTATTGGGTAGCATTGCACTAAATAACAAAACACATGGCTGATAAATGAATAAAAACCTCGTAAATTAGACGCTTTTAATCGAAAATAAAAGTTCGATTAATCACATACTGCCACTATTTACGTCCACGGGGAGGTTGAAGGGAGTTGAAATGTTGCGCAAATTCACCGGAAGCAAATCCTAGACAAGAACCAATCAAAAGAAAGCAGCTTTTGGTTGCTAGACAACGAGTTACCGTTTGGTGTGACGGCGTCTGCGAGCGATCAGAGATCGGGACTGGGCATGGAGTATGTTTGGACAAAATAGGAAAATAAATTGTTGGTTATCACGCGTAAGTAATCCTGACTCTGTTCCTCATAATGTATCATAGTGTAACGCTCAATATTGCTGGCTTTAATATTGATTCTATTGCTCACCTTTTTAGCTCTATATAGCCGATAGATGTGTGATCCACATACGCTACGAGGTGTTGCGCTTTGAATATAGCTGCCTTTCGCGTTCTTACCTTGTTGTCGAATATGCTCAAATATTTGCACACGACTTAATAACATGTGACTTCGTAACATGCAACTGTTGATAACATTACTCAGACGACCTACGCTGGGAACGATCCAAGGATTGGGATCACAATTCACTCGCTCCCTGTGTGTAGTCACCTATGCAAAGTATTTACTTAATACTTCTTATCAGGCTTGATTCTTTAGACTTGCATAGTCGCATAGGGCATATGTCACGAATGCCTACTTCGTATGGGACGTGTAGGCCTACATATGTTACATTTTAAGTCAATAATTTAAATACTTGTTGATTAAATAAACCAGTAAGTAGCTCACTCCTCGTTAAGCTTCGTGACTTGGCTTGCCATCTGGCAGATTACCGTGTGGAGGCCTACACCTTCACCACCGTACCTACTGAACACAATATACTCAATAATAACACAATGCTGTACAATTTCTGACAAATTGTGTTATTATTACTAGGTTACTATTACTAATGTATTACGTCACTTTACTTGATTGCACCTTTAACAATATAGCCTTCAGTTTGTGTTTTCCTTTTTGATCTGAGCAACGAATTCAACTGATCTTGGGGTACAAAGTCTGACCACCAAACTATTATAACATTATAAACTATATTCTATGTTCTTGTATTGTGGTGTATAATATGTGTTTTATGTATTTATCTGTACAATCTACAACTTGTTTACTTCAGTTGCCTAGAGTGTAGTTTTTGTCCAGTGTTCTCCTGTGGCCTCCAACCAGACATGCTTATCTGTTTGGTAACAATGTAAGACATCTCTGGAATTAAGGCCAACTTCTATCAGAAAAGAGGCAGAATGCATAATCAAGCATGGGCCATCACAGTCATTTCCCTGCCTGGGTTAATGAGTTGGTGATCCCTAATTAGTTAGGAACTAAGTTTAGGAACTTCATTTGGCAACGGTGTCAGAGCATGCACCACACACAGCAGGCAATAAACAGACCCAGGATCTGGGCTTGTCATGTGCTTTGCGTGGCCCACTCTCTGACATTGTGTGTAATCCAGACAGTGCTCCACTCAGCCTAATCTGAAGCCTCTATTTCAGGAGCCGTGTGTGCTTATGTAGGAAGATCTGGGGTGAGCCAGTGGTGTGTGTGTTAGGGTTAGTGTGTGTGTCCTTCGCATGTAGCGGATGAGCCAGACACACAGACTCAAGGGAGCCTCACACAACAATGCCAGAGTCTGCCCTCGGTGAGTGTAACCTTGCAGGTGTCCTATTTGTTGTAGATTTGCAGTATAGGCCTAGTATGGCTGAATGTGATAGAGGTGTATTAGACATGTTGCTGATAGTTGCACTGTTAACAGTCTAAACATTATTTTCTGTGTGTTACAATGAAATAGCACTTTTTAAAATAACTGCTCTCTTCCAAAGGCCTAATGTAAAAGGTGAAATTAACATAATTGTAACATTATTGTATGAAGTCAAACGAATAAACGTTTGTATCTATTACACAGGTACTAACCTGAATTAGTTTAAAAACACAGAATTAAATAGATATTAGCTGTATGTATGCTTGTAGATCAAGGCCAAAATACATGTTGAAACTGTTCTCATACTGTTCTCCTACTGTTCTCATGCTATTAACACTATACTATATTGCTGCCAATCCAAATGTTTTGTAGTCTGCTGGCAGAGACCCCTGAACTCTGACAAAGCTCTTTTCTGTGTGTGCAGAACTCAAGGACACTGCCGGCAGCGCTGTCGTATATAGAATGTCTCCCCTGGGCCATTTCAGCCAATCAGAGGAGCCCCCTCTGTCTGGGCACAGAACCCCCTCCGTGCTCACTTCGTTCTGCACGGAAGACAACGTCCTAGAATGTCGCTCCTACGTCAATCAGGTGCGTGCGACTCGGTGGCGTGTTTGCGTGCGTGTCTGCGACGCACTGAACAGCACAGGTGCAGACATTTCCAACCAGCGGTTGGAACCCTCATTCTGACGACTAGCACACGTCACAGAGTCAAGAGAGTTCAAAGAGCAGTGCATCCAGCTTGACTGGAACACCATGTCGCCACCAGCGCGGATGACCGACTGTCGTTGTTCTTCTTCCCCCAGGAGGTGTCTTCCCTGGGCCTGCGCGCCGTGTGGACTCAGGCCGACGGGGCGGCGGAGCTCAACGCGGTGGCGGTGCTGAACAGCATGTACGACCTGATCCGGCTGCACCGCCGCAGCCTGCGCGCCCTGGACGACATGGAAGTGGAGCGGCTGCGCTCGTGCAGCAACGCAGACTTCCTGCAGCTCAGCAACACCCGCCTCAAGGTGATCGGACAAAATATACCAACCTTCCCTCCTCGAGGCGACAGAGGGCGCAGGCACAAGCAACAAGTTTTCGGGGGGGGGGGACGTAAAACTGAACGTGTACATGAAGCGCCATAGACTTGGCTGAGACCAGTCAGCCATTTTTTTTTGTTGTTGTTTTATGTTGTAATTGTTGGATTTCTGCTGTTCATTCATCCCTTCAGGGCCAGCTGGAACTTTCTAAAAGAGAAAACACATCTCTGCTGGAGAGAGAGCGTCAGCTACAGCTGAAAGTGAAGAACTTACAGAGTTGCCTAAAAAATGAAAAAGAAGAGGTACAAATGATGTTTAATTTCACGGCAAGTCTGTGTTGTGAAACCAGATCTGGTTTCCAGGGGGTAAAATATGTAGAATTTCACCAGCTTGTGTTATGTTTTGTCAGGTACAAAGACTCCAAAACATAATTGCTAGTCGGGCAAGTCAGTACAATCATGACATGAAGAGGAAGGAACGAGAGTTTGGCAAACTAAAAGAACGCTTGAATCAGCTCCTGGTCGACAAAAAGGAGAAGAAACAAGGTCTAAAATGTTTAATATGTTGCCTGTGTATATCAGCTTTTCGTTTAGACATATTAAAGTACATCGACGTTGAAGAGTTTTGTCTTATTTCTTTCTATTCGGAGACTTTGTACTTGACTTTTGTACTTTTTTACTTGCAGCAATGGAAGTGTTAAATTATATTGGACGTGCTGATGGGAAAAGGAGCCTGTGGAAAACTGTGAGGACGGAGGCCAGGTATGTTCTGTGGGTTTCAACAACTAGGACTCAAGATTAATTAGATTCAAGGAGCATCATTATTATACAACAATATGATATTATTACATCATTGTTATTGCATAATAATAATAATTACAAGATTATAGAATCTGGATGTTGGATATCGTTATGAGGCACAACTTTCTGTTAGCACGGACGTCAGCGTTTACAACAGAAGAGCCAGCTTATTTTCAAATCATTTATTAACTGACCAATGACAATTGGCTTATGTTGCATCAATGTTATATCAGCAACTGGAACACTGAAAATACTTTCACTGATCAAGACACAACCAAGACTCTTGTGTCCTGTAAAGCAAACCACTAACTTCCAGCAGCTTCCCCATGTCTTTACCGAATATATGGGTGAATTATCGTCCCAAAGGCACGAAGGGGAGATGTACCGGACCCTGCTGAGCGACTACGACACCCGCCAGAGGGAGCTGGTGCTGGAGAACGCCGAGCAGCGGAAAGTCCTGCAGCAGGTGAAGAGGGACATGGTCTCTCTGCTGCGTAGCACGAAGCCTGCCAGGAGAGGAGAGAAGCCCGGCGACGCGCAAACACAGGTCGTGGGGAAAATATGTCGAGGCGCTGGTTCACCGGGGTCATGTAAACATATGGACAAATGCTCATCCTGCAGGGGTGCTTTTTGCTGTACAGGCAGACTCGGAGGACGAGGACGAGGTGTTTGAGTCCAGTAAAGAGGAAGTGGAGGGGTCCTGCGTGGACGCCAGGGAGAAGCTGACCAACAGCATTCGACTGAAGTGGAGGAAACTCAAGAGCCACATGGAGAGACTGGACAGCCAAGGTAGTTGACCTCAAGGTCATTGTGTCAAGTAGAAGAACTTTGATGTATCTTTTTGCGAAGCCAACTCAACAGCCACCTTTTTAAAAATGTTTTAAACCTAAGATAGTAATTTATATTTTTTCTTTATAGCTGCTGGTAGCAATGCTAGACAAGGCTTGATATTAATTCATTGAATATTAACAATATACAAATGCTTGTACCCATTACGTGTGCATAGAGCACTTAGTGTTTCCTAGGGCTTCATGTTCAACTGATTTAACTACTTTGAACAGCTATAGATCAGCAGAGACCTCTACTGGTGAGCAAATAGTATTAACAGCTCCAGAAAGCCGTTTTACAACATTATACAAAAAAGATTTGAGTGAATAAATAACAAGTGAATCATACTCATCGGTTGCTGTGGCCTTGTGTGGTGGCTCAGCGTCTGTCGTGCAGGCGGGCGAGGGGTCCCAGCACGACGTCATCCCTCTGGAGACCCATGAGCAGGAGATGGAGCGGCTGAAGCTGGAGATCCAGCAGTGCAGAGACTTCATTCACAGCCAGCAGCAGCTACTGCAGGTCAGGACCTCGCATTTTATTTGATTTTATCGCACTGCACTTTGCTGTGCATTAGTAACATAACATGTTTGTGTGTAACATGTATGTTCTTTATATAATCTGGGCCACGGTTTTAGTCTCTTTTTTAAAATACTTTTCACAGTTTCACATTTCCAGTTTCTCCATCATCTTCTTTCCTGGGCCTAACAGCAGCAGCAGCTGACAGCATCACTTTTTTCAATGCAACTTGGGCCGGGTTACAGTGAGCTAGAGTTACTTGTTGCATACATCATTCATCAGCTACCCTCTTCCCTCGGCCCAACAGCAGCGGCTGAGCTCCCCGTGCGAGGAGGAGGAGGAGGAGGAGGCGGCGGCGGCGCTACAGCACAGCGGTCACGTGCCGGGGGAGAGAGGGAGGCCGGGGGACAAGGGGAGGCTGGGGGACGAGTGGAGGACGCTGGAGGAGCAGAGGACCCACTTTGAGAAGGAGAGGAGGAAGTTCACCGAGGCTGCCATAAGGTTGAGCCACGAGGTGGGTTAGCAAACAACGAATGATGCTCAGTATGCTTTTGGTGGGGAAAGGGTGTTTGTTGTTGTTGTTGTTGTTGTTGTTAGGAGCGAGTTGAATATGTCACACTCTCAGGTCATGGGAATGGGAAGCCGCCTTAAGCGGACCTCCATGTTTCAACACGCCTTTAATTCTGTGTTGTTGTCGGCTGCGAACTCAGTCAAAGCTTGTTTTCCCCCATGCGGTTACGCAACTCCTCCAAACACGCGTTGTCCCAACCTGATTTTGAACCTGATTTGTCATCTTTATATAAATCCTTCTCTCTCTCTCTTTTTGTTGTTGCGCGCACATCCGCAGCGGATGATCTTCGAAGAGGACCGCGCCACGTGGCTCAAGCACCAGTTTCTGAACTTGACCCCGTTCACCGACCAGAACAACGAACCGCAGATGACAAAGTCAAAAAGTGCCCTTTCAATGTGTGAGTCTTTTGTACTCGTGTCGCTTCAGTGAACCTCCACCATACGTAACGAGCAACTTCTCAACCGCTCACACTTAGCCAATTAAGTCATACACACGTTAAGACGTTACGAATTGATGAACGACGAACGACGATCAATTATCGACGATTCATTATGAAATATTCCACTGTGCAGGCGAGCTGGAGGCCGCGTCAGAGTTCTCTCCGCAGTGCTTGCGTGGACCCCCGTCCCCGGAGACCTTGTCCTCACCGAGATGCCAGCCGCTCCAAACCCAGTCCACAGCAGACCTTTACCGCTGTCTTCAACCCTCCCCGGAAAACGGCCACCGGTAACGGCACCGCTGCCTGTCCTAAAACCAACAAAATATGTGTTTACTTTTGAGGAATAAATGAGCCATTAAGTGTTTTCTTGTCAATTCATGCAATGAAACAATGGTAATACACACACAGTAGTGATAATAAAGGAAACAGCAGATGGTCTCGGTATAATATAGAATATGAGGTACAAGCGTGTACAGTAAGTGAAACAATATTTACAATTGATACTGTGCAACAAAGTGACTGTGTGTACAAATCTCTCTCTATCTCAGCCAGAGCGCGAGCAAACCGGACAGAATCAACAGCTGCACAGGAGGAGAACCGCCTGTTGGTTCTAGTGGGGAAATGGCCGCCGTGCGCAAACAGTGGACCGGCTGAAATACAGATTGCAAATAAACAGCAAACTCACCAGAGAAGAACCACTTGCTTTGATGAATGAGGACTCCATGTATGTGGAGTCATTGGGCTTTGTAACAACCGCTTGTAATGTTGAATACCTGTAATGTTGGACACCTGGATAGGAAAGGCCAGCACTTGAAGATTGCTCATCACGCAGTTGGGTCGACGTCAATCAATCGAACTTTATTTACAAGGCACTTTTTGTGCAAAACAGCAATGCAAATTGTTTGACAAGAGAAGCAACACAACAAGAACAAGAAATGTGTTTAAAATATCAGCAACACGTGTGGATCACAGAGATATATCTGAGAGGTAGGTTTAGACAAACAAACTAACATGGTTGACGACAAATGAACGAGCCAAAGGAAAAACCCGCTGGTGTTATGGATATGGGTTCTGCATCACTTAATAGTGATTGATTAAGTTATTGTCCATGTGTTTTCATAGTATTTTTAGATGTCTTTCTTGTGTTTCATTTGTATTTTGTATTTTTAGTATTTTGAAGGTAGTGTGAATGTTTTGTACTTATGCGATCTTATTTTGCAGTACATTTGGCAGTGTGTGAGTGATACACCACCATTGCACTCAACTCCCATCTGAACAAGCTGGAGCAAGGTGTCGTGTGTAACTTTGTTTGACATTATTCGGTGATCATTAGGGAAAACTATGTTTTGGTTTTGTGTCATATGAATAATTGTCCAAATATTTTAGAATCTTGAGTAAAATGCTGCTGTTCAAATCAAATGATCTATAATAATAACATGTTTAAAACACTTAGAAATGAATCCAGGTTGAGTCGCTATTTTTATTTTCTATTCAACGGGCCTCGTGGAATACTTATGCGATAAGTGGACGTTATGAGCAGGTGCCTAATAACTTTAATAACGACAAAGTAAAAGCATCATCAACGTTAGCAAAGCACGTTGAAAGCTACACATTACAATGTCTTTGTGTTCCATTCACTATGTCCAAGTAACAAATGGACAATCAGTAGAAGCTGGATATCACAGTGGATGTTTATGAAAAGGAGACACAGAATCCATATCCAATTTGTGTCTTTTTTTGTCCTTACGTTTTGTTTTCAAATTTACTACAATCTGTAAGGAGGCAAAGAAAGGTAGACAAATAATGACGCCAAGCTGTTTTTATGCAATACATGTGAACTAATGTTTTTACAACTTGATTGTGTAGTGAAGTGTTTTCCTGTGAACATCACTTTGATGAATATGTTTTATGAAAGCAATTAGCAAAGTTAACTAATTAGCGATTTGTATTTTTAGAGCTCAGAAAGGGTTGCAAAGCAAATAGAAATTATTGTTTAAATAATTAATAGTAATTTAATAATATCAGACAAAATATTTGTGTTACACAGTTTTTAATAATTACATAATATTACAGTGTATTCTCAACAGTTGGTCCTTCACTCTTTCGGTCTTTTTGATGTTCTCTTCGATGCTCTCCTTCTGTTCCCCTGTCTCAAGCAGGTATGCGATCTGCGTTTCCATGAGTGGACCTGAACAAATGTCCATCCATCAGCATTGGTTCTCACAGTTAGTGTTTACTCAATCAGAACCCTGACACCTACACATTAAACTACATTATCTAACCAATCAAAAGGCTTGAAAATGCCAAAACAAAGGAAGGAAAAGGAGAGAAAAAAACTTTATTTTATTTTATTTTGGGATGCCGGTTCATGATATATTTCACGTTACACAGAATATAGAAGTGAAATGACAAGTACTTAAACTGATGGTGGGTCTAGTGAGCGGGGCTTGGTCAGCTTAAGCACAGTGAGTGGTGCAGCTGCAGGTCAAGTGGGCCTCGGTGGTCTCCCTCAGGTCCACACTCTGGTCCAGGATGCTGTTCAGATCCTCAGAGTGGTTCTGGTTAGCGCCTGAAGGATGAGAAAACAACAATTATGTAGAGGGTTGGTCAGCATTGTGTGTGTGTGTGTGTGTCTGTGTGTGTGTGTGTGTGTGTTACTATTTACTATTAAGTAGTAAATAGTAACAAACCGTCACTTTGGATGTCATCATCCATAGCGATGTACAGTGAATGTTTTCTTTAGATACATTAAGGAGAAGGTATAGGGTGTTAAGTAATCTTGCTCAGGGATGTGGACAATTAGGGTCAAGGAACCCAGAACCATTTCAGCTTGGGGGTCAAACACCCTACAGGCCACTACTAGACTATTCTGCCTGGTTGCATTACATGTGTAAAGGAATAAGGAAAGCTGGTAGGTTGAATGTGTAAAGGAATAAGGAAAGGTGATACAGTGGTAGTGAGGATGCTCACCAAGAGGCAGGCAGTGGAAGCCAATGGTGACAGGGGTGGTCTTGACTGGGAAACAGCCAGGAAGGCAGCGCAGCACTGACTCAACTGAGTAGCATTTGGACTCCTTGCCGTGGACCACGATCTGCCTCTCCAGCTTCACTGACTCCTGTCTCATGCGGCAGTCTGTGGCGGAGAACAAGAGTGTTATGCTTGACGTTGACGAGTTCATGTTTCCCATACTTACAATTGTACGACTCTTACTGTGCATATAGACATTTTTACATGTACATTCTTTTGTAATTTCTTGTCAATTTTTTGTCAAAAATTATCTTTTTTTTTGTTATTACTGTCCTGCTGTGCTGTGTGACACCAGCATTGCCCCCTTCTGGGATTAACGAAGAACATGTTAAAGTATACAAATGATGAATGGAAAAAATCTATACATATGTTCTTCCAGATGAGTATGATGAACCGAAGCCAAGGTGGAGTCAAGTCAAAGCGGTGTTACCGGAGGTGTCTCTGCAGCTCTCAGCGGGGATCACCCAGGAATGGGCGTAGCTGACGGCGTCCTTGACCACGTGTCCGCTGGGAGTGCGGAACTCCTGTCTGACCTCTCCGTCGGCCCTCCCACAGAGTCCACAGGTCTGTCCCCTCATCCAGTCTGCCAACTTGACCTGTGAGTCCAAAATCGCATTGTGTTAGATTACCTGGCAAGTGTATGCATTTATCTATGTCTGTCTAGGCACCTGCTACAAAAAAACTGCTGAACTAAAACAAGTAAAATAAATAAAACAACAGCACACAATTATTCCAGCAAAATACACCCAACTATCCCCAGGTCAAGATAATAAATATTAAGAGTTTGACTTTGAAATGTCCTTATTCTAAACTAAGATTCAAAGGTTCTTAACAGATCTCTGTATTACCTTCCATGAGTTCCTGTCATAGTAGACCTCATGAAGACCATGACTGGGAGCATATACAGAGATGCCCTCGCCCTTAGACCAGATCTGGATTTTACCTTGGAAGTGGAAACTGGCATTTAGAAGAAGTTCTATATAAAGTGCATTCAGCCACGGCTGAAGGATATGACGTTGTAGTACTAGTGACATTACAGGATGTTGAAGACTGAGTGCTAGATGTTTTTTAGAAACCTGTGGGGTGCTGGTAGGGCAGGTTGGCGATGGGGATTTGCCTGCCGTTAACCTCCACGATCACGTTGTCGTTGTCGGGGTACAGGTCAATATCACTAAAAGAAAAGATAAAAGAGGCATTTGGTTATGCATATGCTCATAACCCTAACCAAATATCAATTTCTTTGCAGACACAGAAATACTCACATGTCAGCAATCTTCACGTTGATGTGGTTCTGTTCAATGTTGTCCTTCTTCAACAGAACCATGAATTTGAGCTCCTGGGAGCAATCCTGGGCCAGAACCTGGTTGCAAGACAGGGGCATCTCGTTCTTATACCTCCTGTTGTTGAATGTGGTCAGGGTGTTCTTGGCGTAGCTACACTGAGCTGGAATGGGGGGAAAAAATGAAAACAATATTTACTGATCCACGACTAAAACACAATGTCAAGGGATGATAAATACCTTGGCCTCTACAGTCATTTCACCTGCATGAACCTGAGCCAAGATGTATTGGACCTTGTCAATGATGCTGTCTTCAAAGGGACTAAGGTTGGTGATTCCTTCCAGAGGCAGAGCAATAGGAAGACGCAGAGCCATCTTGTAGATGGTGCGCTGCAGCAATAACAACAACAACAAAAAGGATTGTCTGTTATTATTCAACGTGGCGTATCGGAGTCATTTCTAATGAACAGAGTATTGATTTGACCTTTGGTGATTTCATGATCACGTCGAGGTTCCTGTTGGATGTTGCGACCACGGTGAGAGAAAGCTGCCTCTCACTGTTGATCTCCTTTCCTTCAACGAGTCCAGCCAGGATAGAGGAAGGAATGTACTGGTAGACGCTGTAAAAAATAAAAATAAAAAGAGCAATAAACATATGTGAGACATTTGAAATAGGCTGCATTACATGACAATAGCACGGTACAGGCTGCATGGATGGGGTCGCTCCTACATCTTAGCGTAATCCTTGAAGCCAGATGGCAGTTTTTCCCAGGAAAGTCGCAGACGAGCCGCAGGGTTTTTGGCAACCAGGCCGGTGTCTGCTGTGAGCATGGTGCTGTATTGCTTACATTCAGCTCCCCAGGCAATGTTGGCCTATTTAAATGACAGTATAAGCCAAGGAATAAGAGAGAACAATGTGCAATACAACATGACATCAAAGGTACTTCCAGGCGAGACTGAGAACAAGCAATGCATACAAGCAATTGTTGTTGTTTTTTTTGCTTTTTTGCTCCTATAGTTGTTATGTTACTTACAGTTACTTTGTGCTTGCTAAGCAGAACTCCATCAGAACAGAACTTCCAATTGTCATCCTCGGCCAAAGCTGCGATGATCAACTGGATTCTGGCGGTCGGTTTGTCCAGGGAGGCAGAGATCTCGTATCCCATCAATTTGTGGTCAGCCCTGACCACACGGAACACAATGGCGAAAGAAGGAGCAGTGGTAGCGCCAAGGTATTTATTCTGTGAAGAAAGTAAGAAGGTTGCAAAAATGGACAACAGAATAAAAAATGTTGAATAATTTGTAGTCATTTGGAAGACGATTTTATCCAAAGCGACTTTCAGTGACTACAGATACGTATTAAGGAGCAGGTAGAGGGTTAGATAGCTACAGGTAGGTGGCAGACATTGGAGATCAAACCCCCTAAGATACGAGTCTCACCTTGTTGTAGATGGCCTGGAAGCTTGAAGCACTGCTTCTGCTTGTGTAGGCTCTAGCTGCAGAGGTGGCCTGAGAGACGATCGCCTGTCCATTTGGTGTACAATATTGAATTACTTGTCAGCACAGAAAACAGACACACAGAAACCTAGGAACGCTATCATGTACAAATCGTAGTTATGTTAGACAGCTTATCCACCTGCTTCTTGTGGTCCTGCTGGAACTTACAGTCTGGGCAGTCTGGATACATAACTCGTCTGTTATATGGTCCGTATACAGTCTGTATGGAACAAATGCAGAATGTCATCTCAGCAAATATAGACATACACTGTGTATATATACCTTATATATCTTCATGACTATCTCAGGGTGGCAATCTTACATTGGACACATGGCTCCTGGCAGAGCGTGAGGAGCTGGAACTAGAGGAGGAGGAGGAGGATCTGCTGCTACTGCTGCTTCTACGGGCTTGGTTGGCCTGCTGCTGGGCTACGTCAATCGCCTTGCGGTTGACTCTAGACGAGGCCCTGGAGGAGGAGGAGTCGGAGTCGGAGGAAGAGGACGACCTGGAGCTGGACAGAGTGCTGCTGCTGCTGGAGGATGAGGATGATCTGGTGGCATTCTTCATATCGGGAATCAGGATCTTCCTGAGCTTGTGCAGAGCTGGCTTGCCCTGGGCGGTTTCTTCTTCTTCTTCTTCTTGGCTCAGGTTAATCTGCTTGATGATCTTCTGTGCGGCCTTTGATCCGACTTGGACCTCCATCTCCAGTCTTTCAATCTCCTGTCCCTCAACTGGCGAAAAATTAACAACACACACACACACACACGCACACGCACACACACACACACACACACACACACACACACACACACATACAAAGTTAGTGTTGTTGATTTGAAGCACATTGCGTTTTTGCCTCATATGACATGTTTTCTTTTGGTACTTGCCATGCTTAATGTTCACAGCGACAATATGCTTCCCAACCAGTTTGTAGAGAGGTGTGTTCCTGATGAAGGCAGCATCCTCAGACTCCAGCTTGACGCAGGTCTTCAATCCCATGGCAGCTACTTTAGCACAGTACTTCTTCTCAATGCGGGCCAGCTTGGACTTGATGATAGGTTTCATTCCAGATACCACATCGGAGATGATCTCAGAGGATTTAGACTAAAACAAAGAAGGAACCAAGTATAGTCGGTAAGTTATAGTGAAAGGATGTTGCAGTATGACCATGCATTTGAAATTACATAATTGAAAACAACTCACCGCGCTACCGGAGAGAATGGAGTCGGCCTTAGAGATGAACTGCCTGCCGATGAGGGGCTCCAGGATGTCTGCAGGAATGATGGGCACTATTCTCTCGGCAGAGAGATCCTCTATGTTTCTTGCCACTGCGAAACTCTCGTAACTGTTGAATGAAAAAATAAATAAATAAAAGATCCAGGTCAGGTTTGGGAAATGCACATGAAGACCTTGTGGAGGTGCGGATGATGGAGCTCTGTTTGTAGGGGAGAGATCGGCGGGGGTGTTCTGACAAACTGAGCTACCTTCTCAGGATGGGCTACCTAAGCTAACGAGCGCCCACCCATTATTTTGAGCTACCTAGACTGAACCTACATACAGAACCTTATGTATTTAATATTTGAATTCATGATTAGCTATGTGTGTATAGTATAGCTAATCAATAGCTAAACAATTTCACGTAGCAGCCTATTCTATATCAGCCTACTTATTTTTGATATTTTTGAGGATATTAAATGGCTTATAGTAGACAATAAAACAAAGCCTGAGTTATTTAGGCTATTGTGAGCCGTAGCACTTCTGGAACTGAAATCATCAGCTATTTTTTAGTTTTATTTAGTTTGTAGGTTGTGACGAAGCATTATATTTGATCAGACTAATAAATTGCTTAAAATGTTAGGTCAGTTTGACAGCCTAGTCTGCCAGTTCTTCAGCTATAGGTAGCCCATCCTGAGTGAGGAGCTGAGTTTGTCCAAACAACAGCAGCTGAAGGACTGGCGATCAGCTGGATTTTACGCTACACTATATATTTATGTTTGTAGCTGCAATAGACACTGCACATTGTGCTATCTGAAACCCAGTGTCCGTTACACTCCTTCACAGTAACAGTTACCGCACAGCTGCAAGATGTTCGGGCACAAAAACGGGCAACGCCTGTAGCTTGAAGTTGCCTTCGGTGATGTCAAGTTTGGCTGCGATTTTGGCGGGCAGGATAGAGTTGACCTTGGCTCTGACGAGCACGGACGTCTGTAGCAGGTCAGTGTTCACGCCCATCACAGCGAATGACTGAACAGCAATACTAAAAGGAACAATGGATTTGATTAATTTCACAAATCACCTTATCTTGGTTTTATATATAGATATATATACAGGATTTTAGGACTGCCAACCAGACCTACCTGGGCCTAATCTCAGTCTCCAGGTTCATGTCGGCCTTCAACAGATGAGTGAAATGGAAGTTGTCTGGCAGAGCAGGTGTGGTGCTTGCCTTGACTAACAAAACAAAGGCAAGAACAATGCACTCACTTATTTGAAAAAAACATTTATATCCACATGGGTTAGGGTTAGGGCATGCAATGGTCTTTACCGCTTATCTTTCTTAATAAGAAATCCAAAACAATTTAACCTGTGGTCATTAAATGTACATTATTATCACATTTCATCAAAAAGTAGTATTCATTATATATTGAATATCATCATGACCAATTGTGGTCAATCCAGAAGAAAAACCCAGGAATGCGTTATTCTAGGTGTATTTACTATATCACTTACTATAGACGGCGGCATTAGCAACAGCAGAGGTGTACAGGCTGAGCTCCAGGGGGAAACCTGCGGCGGTGGGGAGGATGCGACGGACCTCGACAGCCAGCAGGGGCTTAGTGTAGTGGGTGGTGATCCCAGACAGCAGACCCCTCAGAGCATTCTTTCCCATATCCTGAACCTGGCGTGCAGTGGCCAACTAATGGGAGAAGCAAAGTATAATTTAACAGGGCGGTTTAAAACAGTTTCACATGTGCATTGTTAATTAACATTATAATTGTAAACAATGTTGACCATTGTTTAGGAGCTGATGAATTGTTAGTTGAATCTTACTGCAATGGCCTTATCGATCAGAACTTTGTCAATGTTGGCGAAGGCAATTTCCTGGCCCAGGAACTTGATGTACACAGAGGCAAGAGGCTGGCTGGAAGGCAGAGACCTCCACTGGGACAACTATGGAAAGAGCAAACAGCACATCATCACATTCTGCATGGTGTGTGTTTGTCTGTGTGCGATCCTGTCCATTTGGTTGCTTACAGCCTTGATGACACGCTTCATCTTGGTAATTCTGTCAGCATTCTCAATATCAGGGATCTTCAGAATAGCCTCCTGGAGTCCCTCGGTCCTCACTCCAACCTTAGGAGAAGATGAACAAATTAAAATGTGTACCAATGGCCTTTCTCAATTAATGAAGTTACTAAGTCAGTAAGATATTATGTAAGCTAAACATACTTTAGATGGCTAAAAGAAAGGGCTCTGTGAACACACCTCAAGAACATCAGCTGCAGCTCCAGCGAGGTAGCCACGGGCTTTAGCGACAATGTCCCTGGGCAAGATGCTAGCAGCATTGTTGATGTAGAAAGCACTGGCAGCAGCACCAAGCATCAGGGGATCTTCCCAAGAGGTCAATCAAACAACATTTAGATAATCACCTGACGATAATAATAATGATTGATAAACCAAACCTTTTTTCCTGGTTGTCCTTACCGCTGTAGGCATCCACGTGAATGGCTTTGCTGAAACGGTAGCTCAGACGATCGAACTTAGGGCTCAGGATCTTGACAGCAACATTGCATGCGGCAGTGCTGCAATGAAAAGCCGCCATAACTATTGGTGAACCACAATTATAGTTCATGTAGACTTCATAGATATAAAGAGGACTGCCTGCTCTTACACAGAGGCCTGGTGAGCTATGGTGCTTCTGGTCAGGGACTTCATGTGGGAGTAGGTGAAGCTAGCTACCTGCAGGTTCTCTTCGGCCTTCAGAACATTAGCAAGAGTAGTTACCAGACCAATGGCAGGCCTTGTCTCAAACAGCACAATGCAAGCAAGCATACGCAGCTCAGGCTGGAGGGCTTTGTCCATGAACATCTGCACGACCAACTCTTGGATCTATTTTTGGATAGAAAAAACAAACAAACAACTAAAATGTGGACTCTTCTGCCAATGTTGGCAAAGGTCATTGACATTGACATATTACGGACCAATCTGGGCTCCTTCTTGGCTATGTTCCTCATGGCCAGAATTGCGTCAGCGTGGACTCTCGTGGGCAGAGATGCAGCAGCGGTGCCAAATATGGGCAGGACCTTTGTGATTGGCTTAAGACTGTTGGGGTGTCCAGAGTTACCTAGAACCTTCAGCAGCAAAATGGTCTCATCGATGTTCTGCTCTGCAACAGCTCTGGCAATTCGCTCATGGATGGGCTGTCAAAGGGAAATCAAGAGTCATACAGATGTCCTGACTGTAAGAATGTTGATAAACGTGAAAAAGAAAAGCTTGAATATAAAGATTATTATTATTTTTTACCTTGATGAGCTCGACAGGGCAGGTGATCTTGTCAGCACAGTGCTTTGCAACCATGGTACCATAGCCGAGCAGTACAATTTGACGCAGAGCAGGGTTCTCCGCAATTAAGTTGTTGTTGGTCAGGGCCTGGATAATTTTAGTTAAAGTTACTACCCATAAATAGTATATGACAACTGCCATCCAATTCTTCTTGTTCTTCTTCTTCTTCAAAAATAATTTAAAAAATGTTACCCACTTCAACAATCTTGATGGCCTCCAGATCAGCTGTCACCATGTGAATAGAAGCTACCAGAGCCTGAGATGCCTCAAAAGCGCTGATATCATTAGCCATAAACTTCTCCTGGATGAATCTCAGAGTAGTTGAAGTTCCAATGGCAGGAAGGGCATCCAGGATCCACTGTCTAAGAGTACAAAGAAAGGCAAATTAACTCAACTCAACAGATTTGTCAATTAAATTTTTTAAATTTTATTATGATTCTATCATCCAAATCACCTGTAGACTGGGTTGCTCCTGAATTGATACCAGATCTGGTCAATGTCCATGAAGTTGGATTTACGGAGCACCTGGATCAGTTCCAGGAACTTCATGGGGGCGTCTTCGTGGACCATTTGTATGTTATTGTTGACAAGATGGTTCAGGAGCTCCACAATCTTGTGATAGAGAGCATAACATTTCAAGTTATAAACACATTGATATGAAAGGATCTATTTTATTATATCATAATACATGTAATATGAGAACAACTTCAAGAAATACCTGAGCTTGGGCGTTGGTGATCTTAATAAGTTGAATGGGTGTCTGCAGAAGCTCAGAACCGAACTCATACTTGATGGATCCACGGTGGAAATACTGAGCGTTAACGGGCGCAATGGGGGTCCTCTGAA
>OMNS01029666.1:0-16232 GCA_900303225.1 Laemonema laureysi | reverse complement strand
CTAACAGAGCGGAGACAACAGGGCAAATTCCAGCCCTTCAGACGCTTGTTCGGGAAGAGAAAGAAGAGGGAGAGAGAGAGGAACTTGGGTGCAGTGGAGCTAAAGGCCAGTTTTTCTACTGGGGAAGTGTGCAATGGAGTTGTCTCTGACGACGAGGAAAATCTGAGGTAAGTTCAGTAAGTTCAATGACTTTTATTGTATTGTTTGTGGTGACTATTGTGTGTGTGTGTGTGTGTGTGCTTTTTTTAGGGAGATGGGGTTGGGTGAGGTTGGCCGGAGCACTTTTCGGCACAGTCATGTTCATAGGTTTCATTTTAATTTTCAATCGTATCTGAAATAGGAACCCTTCTTGTGCACAAGGCTTTACATACCGAAGGCTAACTATCCGATACATCATGAAATCATTTAGCTCGGCATGACTCGGCTCTTTGCAGTGTTTGTGTGTTTCAATCGTCTTTGTAATCTGCAAAAGGTCACGTGTTTACTCAATTGCAACTGATTAAGCAATAAAAATGCCTTTAATTGTTTAAGAGCCTGCATGTACATAACCAGGTCAATTCTTCCTTACTGGATGATAAACGTCCGTTGAAGCGCATGCATAAATGATTTACAAAGCATTCTGTGAATCAGATTTACACTCTGTGTTTTATTCACCTGCAGGGAGTTGAATCCCGTTGTGTCCCGAGCCATCTCCCACGACAGCATCTTCACCCCAGAGGACGCCCCAAAGGAAACTGCTGTGGATCAAACCATGTCCCAGGAAAACGTCTCAGATAAAGTCAGGAACCTGCAGGTATTACTGACAATGACGGCGATGATCGCATCATCATGACAGATGTAATGATTATGTACGCTATGTATTCTCTCCCATAAGAATCGTATCTTGCATTTTGTTGATCATTCAGAGGCAGATAGCCCAAAGTATCAAGTTTAGTCAGAAGCCGCCATCTCTGAGAAAGAGCGAAGACGAGTGCAGCTCAGATGAAGAGGAACTTCCTCAGAGTCCTCTCAAGGTGATGGCCCAGGTGGAGACGGTGCCTGCAGAAACCGAGCCCAAGGTAGGCCGTGAGACTTCCTCCCTCCCCGCGAGTCTTTCTGAAATGCATTGATATCTGGACTCAATCCGAACTCAATCCGAACTGTATGCGGAAACCGCTTTTCCATATTCCTCTCAGGTTCAATCAGCAAGCCAGCAGGCTCCGGCACACAGCGTCCCCATCAAGTCCCCCAGGTCCAGGAGGGTCCTCCCCCCCACCGGTACCATCGAGTCCATCAACCTGGACGCCGTCCCACAGTGCGCCCCGCGTCTGGACAACACAGCGGCCAAGCATAAGCTGTCCGTGAAGCCCAAGAATCAGAGGATCTCCCGCAAACACCGCCGCTTTACACAGGTAAGTAAGTATTTGCCTTAGTGACCCCCAGGCCTGGACTGGGGCCCTTCATTAGCCCCTGGCATGTGTCCCCCAATGGCCGAATGTATGCGTGACACAAGCATCATTTCATAATTGTACAAACCCTACCCCTCTTCTTGACTTCTGAGATAGCCTGTGCGGGATGTTTAACATAAATTTTTCCCCAGTTTTTTCATAAATTATTTTTTTAACCATTGTTGGCGACATTTTACCCACAAGCATTTCAAGCTATCGTTATTATTATTATTGAGTGACTTGCCTATCAAATGAACTACAGCCAAAATAACAGGCTTCACAACACAGTGGAAGGACTTACACTTTATAATAATCATGTATTGGATGTTTGCAGGTAGATATCCTCACCCGACACAGATTTATGAATGTAGGCACATTCACACGTGAATTCATGTCATAGAGGGCAAAGTGTACTGCGGCTTACCACGGCCAACGCCTTTATATGAGCACTCAGTATATGACTGGACATTAATGGAATATAATATGATAGAATAGAAGAAAATAGATAAATATGCAATAAACAACAACACATCAACAACAGGGCGATGTCTATAAGGCGTGGCTAAGCCATGACACGTAGACTGAAGTTAGTCTACAAATGTACACACACACACACACACCACACACACGCGCACGCGCGTGTGTGCTCGTGAATGCATGGCACGGGGCGGCCTACTGTCTTAACAAGGCCACTGCATCATAGACCCTAGTCCCTATGACCACAATATACTAACAAGCATGTCCTGCCTTCATTGGTCAGAAGACATCACAGCACTATTCGCTGCTACCTTGTCCATTTCCAAAGAAGCCAGAATATCCTTATATCTGCATCTGTATCTATTGACATCAACATGAACGCTTCAAGGTCCTCCCAATGTGGCTGCTGCTTACCTGGCTAATGTTAGCAATACTAGCACTAACTAGTACTAACTACTAGTACTAGTACTAAAAATGTTCTGGCCGACTGGAGGGAAAACATTTTAGCACATTTTGCTGCATCTACCTGAAGGGCTTTTTGCTTTTTAATGTTAAAATGTGTAAACTTTTTCCCATTAACCAGTTTGTTTATTTTTTTTAACCTATTTTCTCATTCATTATCATTTGACTCTTTTTGAATTTCGCCAGAGGGTCGAATCAGCCGCTGTTTTTTTTTCTTTTATCGGCCCAGCAGTAGTCTTTTATCGGTCAGATCGGCCCAGCAGTAGAAAATCCTGTCGGCCTTGTCCTGATGGTCAATCCAGGCCTGGTGACCGCAAGCATGCATGTGTGGTTGTATGACATGGTAAGAGAAATGTCCTTTTTCTCTCCACCCTCCCTCTTCCCCATGCCAGGATCTGCAGGAGATGTCCATTCCGGGGGCCTTGCAGGAGGATGAGGAGGTGGCAGGAGCCTCGGATGACCACCATCGGTGGGTGGCTGCTGAGGAGCAGCGCCAGCAGTCCCTGGAGACCTCCAAGAAACAACGACTACAGCAGGAGGAGGAGAGGAGCCGGCAGGAGGAAGAGGAGAAGGCCAAGAAGGCAGAGGAGAAGAGGCTGCGCGAACTAGAGGAGGAGAGGTGCCGTAAAGTGCAGGAGGAGGAGCGTGTCCGCCGAGCAGAGGAGGAGGAGAGGAAGCGGAGAGAGTTGGAGGCTGAGAGGAGGAGGAGGGAGGAGGAAGAGAGGAGGATCAGGGAAGAGGAAGAATGCAAGCGTCGTGAGGAAGAGGAACGGAAACGGAGAGAGGAGGAGGAAGAGAGGAGGAGGGTGCGAGAGGAAAAGGAGCGCCTGCAACACGAGGAGGAGGAGAAAGAGAGGAAGCGTCTTGAGGAGCAGCGGATACGAGAGGAGGAGGAGAGGAGGCAACAGGAGCTTGAGGCGGAGAGACTCCTTTTAGAGGAGAAGAGGATAAGAGAGGAGAGGGAGGAAGAACGGAAGAAGAAGCTTCATGAGGAGAGAATGAAAGAAGAAGAAGAGGAGAAAAAGAAGCAGGAAGAAGAGGAAATACGCTGGAGAGAAATGGAGGAGAGACAGAGGCCCTTTTCTTTCAAAGTGTCCTCTGGTGAGAAACAGATTCTGTTCCAAAAGGTCAACCTGACTCCTGTCACACCAGCCAGTGGCCACCAGGGCGGTGCTGTAACCGACCAGCGTGCAGGCAGCAAAGCCTCCAGTCCTGAGGGAGCAGACCCTCACAACCTGATGTCTCAGTATGTCCCCCACACAGCCATCTTGGTGACTGGGGCTCAGCTCTGTGGACCAGCAGTCAATTTAGACCAGATCAAAGACACAGCCTGCAAGTCACTGTTGGGTATCGGTGAGGACCGGAAAGCTCAAGGAACACCACCAACCAAGAGCAAGACCTCCCCAGACCGGAAATCCGGGAAAACCAAATCCCTTAATGAATCCATGCTCACCACAGACCAGTCGAATGCGTCTGTCCTTGCAGAATGGGCCAGCATTAGATCAAAGATATTTAAGGGTGCAGATGAAGGCAAGTATGAGGATTACCCCGAAACAAGCAAAAGCCAGACGGGGCCTGGCAGCGAGGACGCAAACCAGTCCTCGTTCCCGCACTCCAACCTCAGGAAGACCATGTCTGCCAGCGCCAAGTTCTCCATCACCCCAGCCAAGAAGAAGTTTGGAGATTCCAATAGGAACTCTGAGCTGTTGAGTCCAGAGGAAAAAGAGACACTGATACCTGACACCTGCAGCCAGTCCCAGGCAACCTCCCCGACCCCAGCCTCCAAATCTCCCAACAGGACCAGTAAAACTGTCCGCATCGCAGAAAGAGGAACAGAGGAGTGTATGTTTGCCAAAGACCTCCCCTCGTTTCTGGTTCCCAGCCATCAAGCCAAACCGGAGGGGTTGGAGATGAAAGGCGGCAGCCAGGATGAGGCAGACGGCTCAGAGGGCAGTGAGGAGAGGGGACACGACGGCCAGGACAGACCGTCCCCCTTTGGCATCAAGCTGAGACGGACAAACTACTCCCTCCGATTCCACAGCGAGCAATCCATAGAGAAGCGGAAAAAACGCTACAGCGCCGGGGATAGTTTCGATGGCGTCCCCTCTCCCCTCACGCCCATGGACCCGGACTCCACCCCCGACAGCACCCCGGTGTTCTCAGACACGCCGAGCCCCCCCTCGCCTCCCACAGACGGTGCCGGGGCACAGTTCTTGCTGGCGTCGCCCTCACCCGTCGGCTTCCGCGCCAAACCGGGGCCGACGCACGGCGGCGATGGGGAGAAAGTACTTTCCAGATCGTCTCTCTATCAGAGACCCCCCACGTCACCCAAGCCTGCAGCAGCCATGTCCACTCCTCCGCCCTCGCCGCTGCCCAAGGACCCCAGTGAAGCGTTGGCCCAGAGGGCCGGGAAAGATCCAGAACCTTCCGGCAAGGAGCAGAGTGAGGCCATGGAGGAGAGTTCTGCTGTGGCCCGTCTGCAGAGGAGCAGTCAGGCACACACGCCCGGGGACGAGGAGCCCAAGGAGAAGAAGTCCTTCTTCCCTTCCATCAACATACCCTGGAGAGAGAAGGTGGACCGAAAGACAGAGCTCCTCAGAAAAGGTCAGCGTCAGACGAGCCTCTAACCGCCTTTGAGAAAATACCTCAATATCTTTGAGATATAGCCAAGAAAAGTGACCTATAACTAATCCACTTCTTCACTGCCTATTTAACTACTATATTGTCCACCCTCCATACCTTTATAATGCAATATGTGTTGACTCTGACCCTTACCTCTGCATTTGCCGTTTGGTTTTGAAAAATCTCAATCACTTGTGTGATTTACTATTTACTATTTATACAATATATTTAATGTTACCCACCACTTCGCTCAATTGTTTTGTCCAACGCAGCATGAAACCCTTTATTTAAACAAATAACATTTTATAAAAATGCCTAATATCTACATGTCCCTCTACAGAGAAACCCTCACTGCAGAGCAGGCACTCTCTGGACAGCGCGCGGATCCAGGAGAAGGAGCAGGGGCCCCTGTGGATCACACTGGCCCTGCAGAAGCAGAAGGGCTTCAGGGAGCAGCAGCAGAGCCGTGAGGAGAGACGCAGCCAGAGGGAGGCCAAACTGGCAGAGAAACAGTCCAAGGAGCGAGAGAGTGTATGTTTCCCCCCATCTTTTTTTTATTTTTTTATCTCCTCTCCTGCCCCACACACACTTTTAATATATGTGTTCCAGCACATCCCTTCACACACAACTACAAGGACATACGGTATAAGGAAAGGTTGGGATTGAGACTCAATCCCGACATTAATACCTCTGTCCAACAAATACATTTTTGGGAGGATTTTACATTTGCCAATAAGTGATCCAAAATGTGAATATCAGCAGGCTCTGTTGGCCAGTCCCATGGACGGCAGGGGAACCCCGGGCCCTAGTCGAGGAAAAGCTCTGACCCCCGAGGAGCCCAAGAGACCAGATAGTCTTCTGGGCCGCTTTGACCGGAGAGAACATCTGAAGAAAGCCAACACTCTTCCCAGCTCTGTCACTGGTAAGAAATGTCCATGTGCTCTGTTATATTCATTAGTATACATGCTTATAATAAAGACAAACTACTACATATTATTCATCATTCACATTCAATAACAATGGACCCTTTTCACAGAATCATTGTAGGACAAACACAGGTGCTGCTCATCAACACTAATTATGGGTCTGCTCCATTTATATCAGATATTAAACATGATGACATGAAGACATGACCGTGGACAGAAGACCCATAATTTGTGTTATGAGTGACACCTGCATTTGCCCTACGATGATGCCTCGTGCTTTGGAGTATTTCATTATTCTGTTGGCTTTCCAGAGAAGCTTGTAACTTTGGACGCTATGGTCTATGCTTTGGTTTTTGCGGTGTAGTTGAGATCGCCGACTCCACACCGTCGCCCCCTGCTGTGAAGGAGGTGTCCAAGCGCTTCCCTTCCAGTGACTCTCCCCAGGTGTGCACAGAGCCGGCCTGGCTGGCCCTGGCCAAGCGCAAGGCCAAGGCCTGGAGCGACTGCCCTCAGATCATCAAGTAGCCCGCAGCCTGTGTCCACACTGCACACTGCCCACTGACTGTGACCAGAATCTCCCGTTCATTGCAGCTCAGCTCCAGGTCCTACCCACCATCACATCTCCCGACCCTGTGAAACAAACAAGAAAAACATACTTAAAAAAATAAAAAATACACTGGTTGGTATATTAATCAAGATAAAGTGTGATTCACCATGAAATATATAAGAGAAGAATAACAAAAATCACACTTTTATACTTAACGCTAGTATTGCAAGCATGCACTTACTATATAGTCACATAAAAAAAGAAAAGAAAAAGTAAGTCACTGGAAGAAACAGATGTCAGTGAGATGTTTGCCCTCAGCTCTGAACACCTCAGACTTGAGAACTCCTTCAACAGTCAACACCAACCGTGGCTTCCATGGCAACAGCCAATCCCAATTACTTCCCTTTTGTTTTGTAGCCAACGTGGTCACCGTGGTTGTACATAGATCCTGCGCTAAACATCACCCCCGATGAAATCCGCTTCTCAATAGAGTTCAACCAACGGCTCTGGGGGGAAAAGCCGGTCAAAGCCAGTGTCAACATAGGGGGTTTCAGAATATTGTTTTAAGGGCTAAACGACTCCACTGTCCAACCCGACTGACGGAGCTGGGTGAGTTTTGCACCCGGTAAACCAAGGTGTTACAGTCATCTCCTCTGTTACATTCCCATGTTGGTGTTCTTTTAAGCAAAGGGTCTCCCTTACATTGAAACACAGATACGCCATCTCCTCTCTGAGCCTCCCGTTTTGTTTTATAAACTCCTATCTGCGACCTGTACTTAGCCTAACAATCTGCACTGTGTCCGTTACGACTGTGACAACTGTCAAAGAAGAAGCTATTGTATAATTTGCCATGAAACGGTTAACACAATTTCTATGTCATCCACGCTAATACAATCTGTCAGAACTCCATGGTGGTGCATAGCTAAAAACAGTGCGTCAAAGGCTGCCAGTGTTATTGGGCATTAACTGTGAATTGCACATTACTGTCACAATATTGTGATGAACGTAACACTAATTTGCTTTGGTACAGAGTGACAGCGAGAGAGAGAGAGAGAGAAAGAGAGAAAAAGACTACCTGCTTGCTGTAATATACAACTCTTGTGTCTGTCCTGCTGTAACACAACTGTGTTTGTGGGCGTATGACACCACTTCCTTCTCAATGTGATTTGAACTGGTTAGCCTGACATAATGTTAGCATTTCTACAACGAGTCTATCTTCCTCACCTCTCGATGTAATGACCTGTATGTATGTAAGAAATCATGACCTGTATGTATGCAAGAAATCATGACCTGTATGTATGTAAGAAATCACGTATGTAAGTCAAGGGTTCTACCAGGACCTTGGTCAGCAAGGCGCCCCTTAAGGCTGAGTCACTTCAGCATTCTGTTTATACTTATGGTCGTGCACAATAGTGTAGCGTTGCGCAGTGTTAAATGTAACAAAGATGTTTGGTAATAATTGCACTTTTTTGTCCCACTTATAGGTATTCATGAGAAAGTTCTTACGAGATGCAAAATGTTCTGAATAATGTAAAGTAAATGCTAATGTATGAAACAAAGACCCTGGACTCCTTATTTCTATATGTGATCAAACTCTTGATCTCCAAGTCTGGTTTCCAGAGGGAATGTGTAATTAAGAAACTCTAGAGTGACATTAGTAGAGAACACCTTTACTTATGATTATAACGTTGCTATGTGTCTGCTGTCCCTGGAGGAGTTTCCACGCCGGCGTGTCCTCCTTCTAGCCCCTGTGTGCTGGACGGGTCCGTCAGCTCTAGGCAGTACACCCTGTCGTTTCGACATCCCACCACCAGGGTCTGCCCCCACACCACGGGCGAAGAAAACAGCTCCCCGGGAAGACTGAGGGAAGCCATTTTGCATCCGTCCCGTCCGTCCAGGATCCAGACCGTGCCGTCGGTGGAGGCCACCCCCACCAGTATCCCGCCACTGCCCGCGGCAGAGCTGGTCTCAAACACACAGGGGCTGGCGTACACCCGGCCTGACGTCTGGAAGCTCCAGGCCAGGGAGCCGTCGCTGGCGTCCAAGCAGTACATGTAGCCGTCGTGCGCCCCGCACAGCACCCTCTTCCCGTCTGGCGTGAAGCACGGCGTCGTGAACACGGCTCCTTTGGCCAGAAACTGCCACCGCTGAAAAGTGTCCCAAAACCCAATAGGAGTGTCAATCACACATAGATGGCAGTACTACAAGAAAGAACTTAGGAAGATTCACTCACCAGTTGCCCTGTGTCGCTGAAGGAGCAGATGTGTCCGTCCACAGAGCCAATGACCACACAACCAGGAGAGCCACAGGGAGACGAGAAGAAGGGAGCCTCTCGGGTGTATGTCCACAGCACCTCTCCTCTGTCCTGCAATGTTAACCCAATTAACGGTAAGCAGACCCACTGTGACCTCTGTGTAGCCGTGACCCAAATGGCCGACGGCCCAGCGGTTCCTCATCGATGAGATGAGCAGCGGAGCGTGAGGACCACGCA
Organism: Laemonema laureysi; assembly: GCA_900303225.1. NCBI lineage: Eukaryota > Metazoa > Chordata > Actinopteri > Gadiformes > Moridae > Laemonema > Laemonema laureysi. Next base: position 7,280 of record OMNS01029666.1, on the reverse strand, counting down.
AACCCATCACTACCACATAACTACTTTATCTAAATGTTCTGTGGATTTGACCCACTGTGCTGCTGGCCTTTCAAAATGCAGCCAATAAGCTTCCGGCGTAACATGGTGTCAAAAAAACAACCGAAAAGGTACATAGTATTGTCCCTCATACACTGTATCGTTTGCCTTTGTTTACCAGAGAGTGAGCTCCCATTCAGATAAGTTACAGAACCACGCTGTTGTTATGGTCATCCTAACGTATCCCTACAGTGTCTCCTCCTACGCTGTCTTTGTTAAGCAACAGTGACGCAAGAGTCACGTTGCAGCGTAGTGATGAGATTGTAGACCAAAGCACTACTAACAGCTCTTATGCCACGTCTAAAGCCCTGATGCCAAGCATTACGTCAGACGTTTTCTAGACCAGTGGTTCTCAAGTGGTTCTCAACTGGTCTAGCATCAGGACGCCCAGAAGTATTTACCAATATTGCAGTAATCAACAATGCCTTCATGTACTGTTAAACACATTGAGCAAACAAAAATCTGCAACAAGTGGGGCTAAGCTGGGGCTCTGGTGTTTCAATGGCTTACTATTTCATTAACATTGAAACATTAGTAGATTAATGGGCTTCTTTCTAAAGATTAAGGTTTGACATATGCTCTGCGATCCACTCAAAATGCCCCATCCATGAGTGGGTCGCGACCCACCAGTTGATAATCACTGTTCTGGACAGTCATTTCATAGGAGAGATCAGCCTACTGCCCCTGTCCTGGGCTGAGATATCCAGCATCTGGAGGACAGGACAGATGAAGGGCTTTTGGCCAACTCATGGTAGCCAGCCAGCTGTCCAACACAACTGAATAAAATGAGGAGAAGAGAATTGGTTCCACTCACAGGGTGGAGACACGCAAGGTGACCCCTCAGCGATGCGACGTAGACACGCCTTTGGGACGGGTCGAGGTATGGAGACGAGAACACTGCCCCCCCACCACAGTGATGCCTCCACACACACTGGCGCACCTACAAGAAAGTAACATATATTCCCAAGTATAAACAGCTAAAAAGTATAGAACCATTTTCAACATGATTGGTGATCAGAGAGATCAATTAAACACTACTTGCCTCATAAGTATTACTAATGTAAAGTTGCTTCCAATGCAATTTTTGGACCATTAGGCTTGGGTTACTTGAAACATGCCATCAGGCATTGTTAACTTAGTAATAAGTCAAGACACAAACAAAAAAATATAAAGTGTGAACCATGAGTTTAGTTTAGTTAGTTAGGTGTGTATCTGTTTACATGAGTGTTCCTACCTGCGGGTCCAAGGCGTACACGTGGCCATCATGTGTTCCTACCTGCGGGTCCAGGACCTACACGTGGCCATCATGTGTTCCTACCTGCAGGTCCAGGACCTACACGTGGCCATCATGTGTTCCTACCTGCGGGTCCAGGACCTACACGTGGCCATCATGTGTTCCTACCTGCGGGTCCAAGGCCTACACGTGGCCATCATGTGTTCCTACCTGCAGGTCCAGGACCTACACGTGGCCATCATGTGTTCCTACCTGCAGGTCCAGGACCTACACGTGGCCATCATGTGTTCCTACCTGCGGGTCCAAGGCGTACACGTGGCCATCGTGTGATCCTACGATCACCAAGCCAGTGGCGGGGTCTACCGCAGGGCTGCTCTTCACGGCATCTCCCGTCTCAAACACCCACCGAGTCATCCCCGACGCCACACACAGGAAGTACACACCACCGTCGTAGCAACCTGTGAACCAAACACCCAGGTGTTAGCAGATATGTGGTTAGTGCAACAACCCTTCAGTTAATGTGAGGAGTCTTGGTTGAGAGAACCATGACACCCACCTACTGCCAGCTGGGTCCCGCAGCGCGTCACGACGGCCGACGACTCTATCCGGTCTCCCAGCACTCGCTCCCACAGAAGCCCCCCAGTGGTCAGGTCCAGGGCCTGCATGCGGTGCGAGTGGGAGCCGATGAACACTGTGGTTTTTTTGGCCCAGGCTGAGCCGGCTCCTCCGTCCGCCCTGTCCTGCACCACCACCAGCAGCGGCGAGGCGTCTACACAGCGGCCCGTGTCTGAAGACCATCTCACTCGCAACTCTGGTGATCTGGGCTCAAGCTCGGGGGGGCACGGCGGCCAGGTGACCCCCATCTCGCTAGTTCCTGGGGCTGAAGAGTCGGTCTTGATGTTTGTCGACATTGTTTTCCAGTGAGAGGCGTTGATGGTCTCTGGATTGCTCACATTCATGTCCAGTACCTGACCAGCCCGCCTCAGTACTTTAATAATTCTGTACGCCGTCGACCCTTCAGATCCGTGTAGGTAACCTGGTGCTGAAGTCGTCTCTGTGCGTTCTCTCTTGCTCATCGTCATCGAGGCAGGGTGGTCCGCTGAACGTTTCTTGGCCAGGGGTGCGTTTGGTGGGTTGTCCGCTGCATGGGGGAGCTGCGTTGCCTTAGCAACACGGCGCACCACCTCTGTGAACGACCCTTCAAGTATGACTTCTAAAAGTCCCGGCACAGCAGGTCCCACAGTAGCCATGATGTCATCGCAAAGACGCATGGCTTTCAGAGAGTCTCCTCCACTGAACAGGAAGTGGGAGTCGTCTTCAACCACTGCATCTTCAGAAAGACCTAAACTATCCTGCCCACGAAAACAATAATGTAAATAATAAATAAATAAACATACTAATGATTCGATCCCAAATGAGGTTAAATTAAATAATTTACCTTTGTCACTACAACCATCACTTTTGTCTTAATAATATAAACCCAATTCACCCACAAAGGGATCTGTTCTATGGAGTACCATAGCATATGAGCTTGGGCACATACAAGAGGGTTGTAGAGGGTGTGTATCCAAAATAATAAATATAATAAAAATACAAGATTTTATTCTGTATATATAATATACTGTCCATACCTGCCACAGAGAGATGAGTCTCTGTTTTAGTTGAGCCATATTCTCAAATGAATTGACTGACAAACATTCCCTCTGTTGTTGGTAAAACGTCATCAGTGCACTCATGTCCACCTTTCCTGCAGTAGAACATTTCATTGAGAGACAGAAAACATTAAAAAAGGAAAGTAACATATTGATATATGTTATATATAAAATAGTTAGAATATAGTTCCTCTGGATTTAACTGAACAGACATGTGCTTCAGAACTAACCGTGAGCAGTTAGCGGCAGACCCGGGACTAGAACCAAGGAGTCTGGAATACTGGCACTAGGAACCAGCAGGGACAGCTGCTGAACGACAGCCCTGTGCAGGACTCTGTCTGGGGCCTCATCTCTGCCCTCCTCCTTTGGGAGGTGTGCAGAGGAGCCCCAGTCTCCCCCATGATCCCTGGGCACGGAAAAGCTCAGATCTGCCTGTTGAGGAGTCGTCGCCTCCTGGTGGACAGATGGCGACACTACGACAAAGGCGACTAGTCGAAAGCCTTGAAACAGATCCACGGCACACGATTCCACCTGAGGGAGACTCATCATGACCTGAAGATGACGAGGGAGCCGAAAATACTGCATGTTAATACTGGTACCATGCTGGTTATATGTATGTGACAAATAAACATCTTGAATTAATACTGGTATCATACTCTTGATACCAGCATTGGGTCTCCATTTTGTTCATTTAATTGAATGTCATTCACGTTAGGGTCTAAGTCCGGGTACTAGGTACAGTACCCCAAATACAACTAAGCAGCAGCAGCTACCAGCTCACCTGCTGCACGGTGTCCAAGTTCACCCGTTGACCGTGCCGCTTCACCAGCCTGTCCCTCCGTCCCAGGTAGTGGAGATGGTTGCCTTCTACTCGGACCCAGTCCCCAGTGGCTCGCATCGTTCCTGGGACCAGAGCGGACTCACCGTCGATGAGGCAGACCCGATCCTGTCCACCTACAGGAGGACACCGTTCAAATGAAGCCTGACATGCATTTATGTGTGTGTTATAGAATGTATCGTCTCCGCCCCCCCCCCTACCTATGAAGACTTGCCCTTGGCCCTCCGTGATGATACATCCCTGGTCATCCCGGACCTCCACACTGGTGTCCAGCAGAGGCGCGCCTATTGGGATGGAGGATGCTGCTCTGAGAAGGGGGTACAAATGACTCCATTAGGGTCTCCACCCTAGGCCTGGGCTGTAGCTGCTTCAATGTTGCGGTTCTCTATGATGAAGACATTCTAGACGGCATATCAGTGGCTTTTTCTGGGGCTCCTCTGACACCAGGACCCAGGTAGTGAGGAGTAAACTGGTTAATTGCAGAGTTGGAGAATATTTTTGCAGGCAGAGCAGATGGTCAATGTGTGACATGTCAGCGCTCCTCCTGAGTGTGTGTGTGTGTGTGCGCGCGTGCGCGTGTGTGTGTGCGTGGTGGTGGTTGGTTTAAGCTGTGTGCCTTGATCAGCCAATGCACCACAGGTGTGCAGCCTCATGTAGCCCCAGAGCCTAATCAGCATGACTTGGGCCAGGTGAGGCTGCTTAAACCAGCCACCAACCGCACACACACACTTGTGGAACCAAATCGATCTCCATGTATATTTCATATTTACACACAATTGAAATGTGAATGGTCAGTGGAATGGTCTGTTAAAAGGATTAATTTAAAATACATAAATATCATAACAATATCAAAGGTCAGATTCATAATGACGTAGACATGCCGTCCAAAAAAGGGAGAGGTTTTAGCTCATGTAGTAACAAGCACATTGAGGAGGGGAAAAAGGTAATAACATAACATAATGTAATCTACGCATTCCAGAGATATACACTCACTGATCACTGGACTGCAGTAGGCCCTCAGGGACTCTGTGGCAGCAGGCCCAGCAAGACACCTCTGTTATGCCGTAGACATTGTACACCTGAGTCCTGTTGCCTTTCTGTCTCCAGCTCCGCAGCAGGCCTGGGGAGGGGCAGGCCTCCCCACCCAGAGCCAGCACCCGTAAGGAAGAGCCCACAGACAATATCTCCTCTTTGAGGGTGCGGCGGCCGAAGCGCACCAGCAAAGTGGGTGTGACCTGGAGAGAAAAGAACAGACTAATTTCAAGGTGTTTTGATTGAATGGTTTAAGCAATATTTCACCCATTTTGCATATTTTGCATATTTAGCATATTAGGCATATAATGAAACTCATTCAACCATTTGGTTAACCTGTAGGACCGTTGTCTTGTGATCTTTGAAGAGCAGTTTTGCCAATCGGTAAGGTGCTTTCTTGATGCTAGAGGGGGCTATGAGCAGCCGTGCCCCAGATGACAACGCAAGAAAAATCTCCACCACCGAGGGATCAAAGGTCAATGGGGAGGCCAGAAAAACCAAGTCCTCTGCACTCATCTGAAATAAAGACCTAAGCAAAGCAAACATTGATTAACATTGCTTCCTTATTTAGCAATGCTAAATTTACACAATTTAACAAGCTCATGACCATCAATCAAAACACAAAAATCTGTGAGAAATGCTTCAGACCAACCTGAGATGCTGTATATTAGGTACTATACACTTGTGTGGTACCCTTACAATTTTTGGAAGCCCAGTGGTTCCAGAAGTGTGCAGCACATATGCAAAATCTCCTTGTGCTGTGTTTTCAGCAAGACTAGTCGAGGCTGGCGGCCGTCCTTCACAACCTCTCTGGGTTCCTTCCTGCTGTGTCCCTCGGTCCAACATGACAGCTGATGACAGCGGCTGAACTTGTACAAGGGTCAGGTTGTAATCGGCCCACACCGCACATACCTCCAGAGTGATGAGTTTGGAGAACTTCTTCTGGAATTGCTTGATGGAAATATTAAAATGAAAAAATATAATAACATTGATAATACAAATATATGTTCTAATGATATATACGTGTGTGTGTGTGTGTGTGTGTGTATATATATATATATATATATAAACCCACTTCAAACAAACTGCTCTGCAGAGTGCAGTACTTAAGACGACACAGGCTCATTATGCGAGCGGATATAATTCCTGGGACATCTGGATTAAGAGGTACATAGGCAGCTGGTAACTGCAGAATTCTGTAATAAAGAAAATAGATGTTACAGTATAAAGACAACAAGCCAATGCAATATACGTCTACTGATGGGCTGATCTATTTAAATATTGCATTCCATGATTAGTATGGAACATTGCTACATCCATTGAAGAGAAGGGACCCGAATTGTAAACTCACCCCAAAATCCAGACAGGAAGATACAAATCATTACGAACATACAACCCAATTAAGCCATTATTTTCGCGACATAGATTCCGCAGAGAAGAAGACAATTCATTTCCATGGCCCACAACGTCGTTGTACGATAACGACACGCAACTCTCAGGACCTGAGCACCTGTCAAATGTGACAGCTACTCTGTCTGTGTACTTAGAGGCAGCTGTGATCAAAGCATCCTGTAGCTTATTCTCATTCATTTCGTCGACAATAACACAATTCCTCTTGTCAACCTTGTTAATTTACTATTCCGACACTGTTCTTCAGGCATATGCAGGAATCCTGAATGTCCTAAACGAATCGTTAGAGCTGGAAACTGTATGAAGTTTACATGGTTTCCAGTGTTATTTAGTCGCATAAAGATGACGTTGGGTATGTCGCGTTCCTTTATTTTAAAGTCGAAATCGCGCCCATAGCTGTATTTTGAGCTAGCAACAGCTGTATCCCCCAATCTGAGAAATCGTGACATATTTTGCGATCTTCATAATGGATGATTTAAAAAGAAAAATGCTCGAAAATACTCTCAACTACAAAAGGACGTTGGACCGAATAGCGGAAAAGGTGCGTATCAAGTGTTTTGCCGTTGTGTTGCGAGGGACTAGTGAGTTGGAAAAATAAACTGAATTTTCTAACTTGGTCTTTTCTTGTTTTTCCACAGTATTCAAAATTGAGTAAGCACGATAAAGGGATAGATGTGCACTTCGAAAATGTAAAAATGAAAGGTACCAATTATTTTACGTTCCTACTGTTTTCTGCAAGTGATTGTATTTTAGACGCAGCGTTCTTCGTAGCATCATATGTTAATATAGATTAACGAGTGATGTTCTTTTAGCTGTATCTGCCTCATTATTTCATATATGTCTACCCAACGCAGCCTTGTTTTACTTGCACGTCATTAGAAGAAATATGTGTGTGTGTGTGTGTGTGTGGGAGGGACTGGACTGGAGTGGGTGTAGGAGAGCTGAGAGGGGTAGATGAAGCCGATAGAAGGCAAAGGCATGGCGGGGGGTCAACATGGGAAAACTTCCCCTCAGGACTCAGGAGGCTCTGAGTGCTGTAGCTAGTCTGCACCCTTAA
>OMNS01029663.1:6525-16534 GCA_900303225.1 Laemonema laureysi | reverse complement strand
AAGAGTCTCCTGAACACACTGACTACCGTGAATCTAGCAACAACAATGGCAATCGAGCCCAAACACCCGGTTTTCCGTCGGGAAAAAGTTATCGCTTCGTTTTTTTCTTATGCATCTGTTTTGTTTGCGATGGATTGTACAACTGCTCGATATATTGTCAACGAAACAAAGTAGCTATTTTACATCTCTGGACTCTTACGAACATTTCAAGACCAAGCATGTTGCGCTAACTTCTTTCTAGGGGAATACACACGGTCTACAATGTAGGGAGGCACCGATTGTCGGGGAGGGTGAGGGGCCATTTTGAGACGTGACATGTTGGAATAAATATGTATTTTTCACACAATAAATATTATTTTTGCATGGAAAGCTTTACATGTATCGATTATTGAGAACCTCAGCTTTCAAATAGTAGATAGCATTACTATGGTACGTCGTGATAAGGCGCCGTAAATTCATTTGTAGTGTCGGGGGGGAGGCGGAGAAAGTCTCACTGTACCGCCGGCGGGACGGGTGCTCGTTAAGGGGTTAAACATCTTTTCAAAATTCTGCATGACAATGTTAATCAGACATGTCCATAGAGCAAATTTGGTGTGATTTGGCACCAAATTTTTTATATTTTTTCAAAAAAATAATTTCATAAATGTGCAAATGTATAGCAAAAACTATCATGATGGACTTTATGGGTCCAAGAGTCCAATTTTCGTCAATCGTGGCAGCCGGGCTGATCGTTTGACTTTGACCGTGAATTATAGCGCCACCTATGGGCAAAGTGGTACCAATGTTTTTGGAGGTATGGTTTGTCTCTTTGACTATATATGTCAAAAATATAAAAACTTTTTACCAGTCCATCTCGGGGATATGGGCCGATGGAACAAAAAAGAATAATTATACCCAAACCTGACAATAACAATGGATATCCACAGATACTCTGTGAATACCTAATGAAGAATTTCATGTATTAATCACATTTCTGGACTGGGATATTGTTTACCCTCTCAAGATTGGAGTTGGGGTTAGTGATTATGTAACAGTAAATGAATGATCCAATAATAAGTTGAATAATAGTGTGTGGGCTTCTGCTGTGATGTGTATATTCCCCATAGCGACCTGTGTGCCATTTGATCATGGCAGTGGCCACATGAACTGGAGTGCAACAGGAAATGTGACGTCACCGGTCAGAGAATTCTGGGAGTGAGTAAACAAACTGTTTAAATAACCAGGCCAGGCGTATAATACAGTACTTATTGTGATACGTATGTGTGATTCTTAGGAGGAGAGTATTGAATCTAACAGGAAGTCCCCACGAGATAGGCAACATACGATGGGAGCTGGCCCTGTGTCTTCTCTTGTCATGGATCATATGCTACTTTTGCATCTGGAAAGGTGTGAAGTCTACAGGAAAGGTAAGATAAAGTCACTGCAATTCTGATATTTTTTAAAATTATTTTTATACCTCTGAAATCTGGAGAAAAAAACTTACTAAAACAACATCAGAATTGATCAATTAAAGTAAGTAAAGTAAGTAAGTATGATAATACATTAGTGTGTGATTTTGAATTAAAGTTTGTGACAATGTGAAATTTAATACAGCAATCAAAATGTATTTAACGACAACTGAAATGCAAAAAAAAAAATCTTGCAAAGTAGGAATGACCAATAATGCATTCCCATGGTGAAATTGTTCTTCCCCACATAGTGGTCCTATTCAGACCCCCTCACTCAGAACAATTAACTTCATTGGTTAATGCCTAACATCTTTCACAGAAGACAAAAGGGTAGACAATGACTGAACATGGCTGAATCGTGTCATTGTTTGTGGAGTCATGTAGCATTTGCACTCTTTCAGGTCACAGATGTATTTGCAGGCAACCTTAGTGTTCCTACTTAAACAGTTTCCATTTACAACTTTGTTAAATAGAGTTGTAAATGTATTACCTGTATTTGTGATTTGATTTGAGTACTGACATTGATACATTGAACTCTGGAGGCCTGGAAATATCAGATGGCAATGATCCACTGGGAGAGGGTCAGACAGACACTGTCTGTACAGTAGAGTTAGGAGCACAAAAGACACATATAAGGCACATAAAGAAGTGTGCGTTTTAATGAATAGCTCCCTCAAGTCATAGTAAAAAATACAATTCAGTAATAATAATAATATATCAATAAATAAATTACAAAATAGTTTTTTTTTACTAAATTTTAAAAAATCCTCTCAAATTGTATTTTGCATTTGTGGAAGTAATTTTTCCACATTAGCACAGATCTATTTTTGATTGGATATGCGAGCAAAATGGGCTTCGTGTAGAGCCCTGCATACACACATGTCTGGATCTATGCTACCTTGCAAAATGGGGAAATAGATCTGGCGTTCAAAAGAATTTGAGGAATTTGTTGGGGGAGAAAAATTACAAATATAACATTTGTCAAATGTTGTTCATCATACCTGTTATATGCTAATGAACCACAGCTCACCACCCACCCCATCTCTCTTTCTCTCTTTCTCTCTCTCTCTCCCTCTCTCTTTCTCACACTCTCAGGTAGTGTACTTCACCGCCACCTTTCCATATGTGATGCTTGTAGTGCTGCTTGTCCGAGGTTTGACATTGCCGGGAGCCATTAATGGGATAAAGTTCTACCTCTATCCAGACCCGTCCCGTCTCACCGATCCCATGGTAACAGATTATGATTTTCTTCAGATGTTTACTATTTACTACTATTTAGTGATTTTACAGACACTGTTATAGAAAGCAGTGACAGTAAATTTAGAGACAGGTCATTAATGTGGGTGAGGGTGATTAACCAATGCAGTCTCACGGCAGTTCGTGAAATAGTCACAAAATTTGATCTATTGATTCGTGTACATGGACACAAATGTTTTTTGTGACGCTCAGCACGACTTTCAAACTAATGTATTTCAATTGGAAGTATCTTTCGTATCTAGGGTTGGGTTAGGGTTTGGGTTATGGTTAGGGCTTTATTATTTATTTATTTATAGATTTATTTATTTATTTATTGTCTGTGGTGACAATAAAAGGGACCAACGAACTGTCCCTTTTGAATTGTGTGTTGCACTTGGGCCTACTTCTGACCCGTTACAGCCCTATATAATTGCTCCTGGGCAATTGGCCAGACATTTTGTGACATGACGTGCATCTTGTCGTAAAGATGCATGCTATCCTGAAAGAGACATTGGGCCTCATGCAGGAAGCGATATACAAACAAAAATTAACAACAAAAAAAGAAAACAAAATAAGTTAACAAATTGGTTGTTCAATGCAAGGAAACATACATTTTAAATTTGAGGATCATAAAAAAGCATGAATATCATATAGGCCTAATCAAATTTACATTATTATGCTTTACAGTAATTATAAGTATATCATTGATATGGATTACATTTGTGGGCTAAAGAAATTAGATGAGACAGATGAATGGCTGCTGAGCCGTTTCAGATTCCCAAGAGCATTGCTTTTAGAATTGTGCAATACTCTGGAGCCTCAACTTAGGTGAAACACACACCGGTCAAATCCAGTGCCCCCACATCTGCAGGTGCTCAGCGCACTCAGAGTTTTAGCCACAGGATCCTTTCAGAGAGAGATAGGAGACAGGTGTGCCCCGACAGTCCTGAAAGCTATCATAGCATTAATGCCCCAGTATGTCGTTTCCGTCCTAACCAACAGACAAATGTTGGCTTTGTAGACTGTAGACCCATATACGCATCAAAGCACTTTTTATTTTCCTGTAACGGTAATACGGCTTTGGAAAATCACATGTTTACTTTGTTTAAGTTAATTTAACAGTATGTCGATTTCATTACTGCTAAGTTCTTGTTCTTCTTACATCCCATTTTGTGGTGGCATCTCTTTTGGGCATGTGCCAAGAGTATTTCACCTGCCCTTATATGGTGTTTAGGGGGCATTACCTATGCTAATAACAAATAATTGGCCATGCAAGTGGGAGTCATCATTCAGAGCATATTTGGAGGTTAAGAGCGTTTGGTGCATCTGGAGTTGACTTCTCTTATTTTTTCTCTTAACAGAAAAATAAGAGAAAATATAAGACAAATTTAAGACAATGTTGCTGCATGAGGCCCAATGTGTCCACCATTACATTACATTACATTCATTTAGCAGACGCTTTTATCCAAAGCGACTTACAGTAAGTGCATTCAACATCAGTAGGCAAGAAAAATACTAGTCACCAGAAATCGTAAGAGCATTTCCTTCCTAGACAAGCAAGTAAGAGCATAACTTGTGCAAAGGTAAAAGTGCAATAAGTTAGCAGCCTACTTTCTTAAAGTGAGACAACTAAGACTCAAATAAACAAGAGCTAAGACAAAGAAGTGTATCAAGTAAACAACAGCCAAATACAAATACAAATAACAAGAGACAAATAATTGACAACAAATAGGCAAATCGGCAAGTGCTAAGAGGAAGGGTCAGAGTAGTGTTTCTTGAAGAGGTGGGTTTTCAGCCTGCAGCGAAAGATGGGCAGCGACTCGGCTGTCCTGACCTCAGTGGGGAGTTCATTCCACCACTGCGGGGCCAGAACAGAGAAGAGGCGTGACCATGTAGATTGGCCGCAGGGGCCTCTGAGCGACGGGGCAACCAGTCATCTCGAGGAAGCAGAACGGAGTGGTCGGGCAGGGGTGTAAGGCTTGACCATAGCCTGGAGGTAAGAAGGAGCTGTTCCTTTCACTGCCCTGTAGGCTAGCACCAGAGTCTTGAACTGGATGCGAGCTGCTACAGGGAGCCAGTGTAGAGAATGGAGGAGGATAGTTGTGTGGGAGAACTTGGGGCAGTTGAACACCAGACAAGCTGCAGCTTTGTGAACAAGCTCCAGGGGTCTGATGGCAGACGCCGGGGCACCAGCAAGGAGGGAGTTGCAGTAGTCCAGGCGGGAGATGACAAGAGCCTGGATGAGCACCTGCGCTGCCTTGTCAGTGAGGAAGGGGCGAATCCTCCTGATGTTGTAGAGGAGGAATCTGCACTTATGCACTTATTGTAAGTCGCTATGCACTTATTGTAAGTCGCTTTGGATAAAAGCGTCTGCTAAATGACTGTAATGTAATGTAATGTAATCTGCAGGAGCGTGCCTTGCGGTACTCCAGTAGTGAGCCTGTGTGGTTCTGACACAGACCCTCTCAGCATCACCTGGTAGGAGCGATCCGTCAGGTAGGATGCAAACATGGACAATGCAGAGCCCGAGACACCCATACCCTCAAGGGTGGAGAGGAGGATCTGGTGGTTCACCGTGTCGAGCACTGCAGACAGGTCCCGGAGTATCAGGGCAGAGGAGAGAGAGTTCGCTCTAGCGGCATGGAGCGACTCCGTCACTGCCAGGAGGGCAGTCTCGGTCAAGTGACCTGCTTTGAACCCAGACTGGTGGGGATCCAAGAGGTTGTTCTGGTGGAGGTACAAGGACAGTTGATTGAAGATAGCATATTCAAGAGTTTTTGATCGGAAGGGTAGAAGGGAAACCGGTCTGTAGTTGTTGACCTCAGAGGGGTCAAGTGTTGGTTTCTTCAGAAGTGGTGTGATTTGTCTTGAAAGCAGAGGGAAAGCATCCAGACTCCAGAGACGTGTTGATGAGGTGGGTCAGGAAGGGAAGGAGTTCGGGTGCAGTAGACTGAAGGAGAGGGGATGGAACCGGGTCAAGAGAGCATGTGGTGGGGCGGCTAGATGTAACAAGGTGAAGAACCTCGTTAGGGGAGAGGGGAGAAAAATGGGATAGGTAGGGAAAGGGTGGAGAGGGTGGTAGAGAGGGATGGGTGGAAGGCAGACAGGTGTGGTTGGTGCACAGGGCACCAGCTGGGGGTGAGGGAAGGAGGATTGGATATCGTTAACCTTCTTGTCAAAGTTGGCGAAATCGTCAGAGCGGGGGGAGGAGGTGGGAAGAGGGGGTAGGAGGAGGGAAGAGAAAGTTTCTTAGAGTTTTTTAGGGTTGGAAGCAGAAGTTTGAATTTTAGTGCAGAAGAAATCAGCTTTTGCAGCAGATAGAGAGGCGGAAAAAGTGGAAAGGACAGATTGGAAGGCAAGAAGGTCCTCCGGGAGTTCCATTCCAGTGCCATTTCTCCATTTGTGCTCCGCCACTCTCAGGCTCCGTCTCTCAGTACACACTGAGTCCGACAACCAAGGGGCAGGTGGAGTTGGGCATGCAGGCCTGGAGGTGAGGGGGCAGAGATTGTCCAGAGAGGAGGACAGAGTAGAGAGAAGAAGATCAGTGGCAGTATCAGGGGATAGAAGAGAGAAGGATTCAGGGGCAGGGAGAGCGGAGAGAACAGAAGAGGAAAGATCAGTGGGGGAGAGCGCGCAGAGATTGTGACGAGAAGAAACCATGTGGGTAGGGGGAGGATGTGAGGGGGGAGAGGAGAGAGAGAGAGAGTAGGACATGAAGTAGTGGTCAGAGAGATGAAGAGGAGTGACGGAGAGGTTGGCAGTAGAACAGTGTCTGGTGAAGATAGAGGTCCAGTTGGTTGCCAGTCTTGTGGGGGGAGATGGGGAGAGGACTAGGTCGAAGGAGGCGAGGAACGAAAGGAGAGGGTCAAGATTCTCAATCTGGATGTTGAAGTCACTGAGGATGATGAGTCCAGAGCCATCGTCAGGGAAGTGGGAGACTAGTGTGTCAAGCTCCTCCAGGAAGCATGAAATTCAAAGGAGGAAGGAGAGAATTGTGAAAGAGAAAAAGCAGAGTATTTCCATTTGCAGGAAATAAGCAGACCAGTACCACCGCCTCGCCTTGCAGCTCTGGGAGTGTGAGAGAAAGAGTACACATCTGACAGAGCTGCGGGCGTGGCAGTGTTTTTTGGGGTGATCCAGGTCTCAGTTAGAGCAAGAAAGTTGAGGGAGAGCAAGGATGCATAGCCTGAGATTAACTCAGCTTTCAGCACAGCCGACTGGCAGTTCCAAAGCCCCCCTGCCACCACTTGCTCCACGTGAGTTGAAAGAGTAGGATAGATGAGATTAGTGGGGGCGCGGTGTCTGGGTGTGACCCAGCGTCTGTGCGACCGCCGGAGAGAGGAGTGGACAGGAATGGGAAGCAAGCACATGGTAGAGCAGAATACAACGATAGGGTTTAAGAAGAGAAGAAGGCCTTCTGTGAAGACTCGCCTGTTGCCTTTGTTCGCCGAGCCCCTCCCAGAAGAGAAACAAGGCAATTGGCCTATCTTGGGTGAAACTAGCTTCAATAGGGCTATGACACAACAGTGACCAACTACCAGCTGACAATAGACTAGTGATCAAAGCACAAGTACTTAAGCAAACAAAGTACAGCTAAAAGCAACCTGGTAAGCAAGAGAATATACATATACATACATATAATATATATATGTACTCAGACTATTCTAGGTGAGTCAAGTAGATCAGAATCCCTCCAGAAATTAAATGCACACTGGCGTATTGTGATCTTTGTATTTGATTGTGTCTATAGGTGTGGATGGATGCAGGTACTCAAATATTCTATTCCTACGCTATTTGTATCGGATGTCTAACTGCACTGGGAAGTTATAATAAGTACAACAACAACTGTTACAAGTAAGTACTAGTAGCATAAACGAACATTTTCAGTGACTAAAATCACACTTAATCTATTCTAGAGGTTATATTGTGTGTATAATCTTTATCCATATTTACATGATGCGAACACATGCATTAATGTAACCACATACACCCTTGTTCCCTAGGGACTGTGTTTATCTGTGCCTTCTGAACAGCGGGACCAGTTTTGTAGCTGGCTTCGCCATCTTTTCTGCTCTTGGCTTCATGGCGTATGAGCAAAACATGGACATATCCAAAGTAGCTGAGTCAGGTGAGCTCATGGGTTTTAGAGAAGGTAGCATTGCGCCACAGACATATTTAGCTTCAGTAAACTACACACACACACACACATATATATATATATATATATATGAATTCGACTTTTATTTTTGGTGAATATTCTTTTGTCTTCTGTCTCTTAACCTCTTTCCGCAGGTCCTGGTCTAGCGTTCATAGCGTACCCCCGTGCAGTGGCCATGATGCCATTTCCTCAGCTCTGGGCCATCTTCTTCTTCATCATGATCATCTTACTTGGACTGGATAGTCAGGTCAGTTGACAGTCAAAATGTTTATTGATTTCTTCTTGCCAACTGCTTACTTGTGGTCATTCCATGACTGAATGGGTACAGTTGTCTGTGTAGTTCGTAGGTCTGGAGGCTCTGACAACAGCCATCTCCGACATGAACCCTGCATTCTTCCACACGGGCCACCACCGCAAAATCCTCCTTCTCGTCATTAGCATTGCATGCTTCTTTGTTGGCCTGGTGATGGTGACAGAAGTAAGATTCTCTTTCCATCAAACCTATTGAAAATGAGTGTAATCAAACATATTGATCATGAATGTTTTTTTATAATTCATGTCTTTCTTCCACAGGGTGGATTATACATCTTCCAATTGTTTGATTACTACGCCTGCAGTGGAATGACCCTGCTTCTGTTTGCCATATTGCAGTCTGTGTGTATTGGCTGGGTTTATGGTGAGTGGCCTTAGCCTGGCAAGAGCCAGCCAGAAATTATTATTTTTTTATTATTTTCTTTCTTTTCTTCTTTTAGTCTTTGTGGTGGGGTGGATTGGGAAAAAAATCGCAGTAAAGGGGTGCTGTTGTTTGGAAAGCACTGCAGTAGAGAGTGCATTTCCTCATTACTGCATCAGCTCGTCATATTGATACAGCCATAGTATACATTTTAGCAGACAAATATATTATAACAGCATTAGCATTATTAGCTTGCTCCGTAAATCAACTGCTTGTGGCTAAAGGCCAGACTATGTATGGATATCATGTATGCGATGCACAGTTTACACTGGAGCCATTCATTTTCTTTAGCATTATTTGAAGGCTCTTCCATCATGTTGCATCCTATGCAGCAAAGCATGCAATGTGACTTTCTGGTTTGGGGCTTCACTGGCTACATGTCAGCAGGTCTCAGGTTAAATGGAAACAGGGAATGATCTCAGGAAAAGCTGATGATTCATTCATTCATTCGGTTAACGTTCGCTTTCGTCCCCACAGGTACAGACCGTTTTTATGACATCATAGAGGACATGATTGGATACAGACCTTTTCCCTTAATCAACTACTGTTTGAAATATGTGACTCCAGTCGTCTGCATTGTAGGTGGTGATTAATTGTCCAAAATTTGTTTTCGTCCTTGTATGCCAAAACATAAGTACACCAACAGTCTGTCGATTTCCAAAAACCATGAAGCTCTTCTGTATCTTTCTCTCTTCTTAAGGCAACATTTGTATTCACCTTGGTGAAGTACACTCCCCTGAAGTTTAACAACGAATTAGACTATCCATGGTGGGGCACTCTCATTGGCTTGTGGTTCACTCTGTCCTCCACCCTATTGGTTCCCATTTGGATGATTTTCAAGGTTGTCATTACACCTGGCACGCTAAGAAAGGTTAGCAGTTTGTGTATGAAGCGGTCTGTTTATTTTTTTTTATATCATCATCATTGTTAGTAAATTATTTTTGTATATATTTTTTGCAGAGGATCTCTACCCTGTGCACCCCATCAGATGACCTGCCTTTGACAAGACAAGCGAAAGCTGTGAAGGATGTGGAATTGAAAATACCTTTCTACAGGGAGGAATCTAAGATGACACAGTGAGACTTCTGACTGTGTCCTATCAACCCAGTCTGTCTACAGTTCAGTTTTTTTGTATAGCTTTTATTTGGTAATTCACACCCCACACATGAATAACTAGAATTGTATCATGTTATTAGCATTTGTTCTAATTACAATGTGCATAAATTATCATATTAACCAGTAACCCTGCTCTTGGGAATAATGCATAAAGAAATCGATTAACACGTTTACAGAGATCAAAGTGATGCAATGATGAGAATGGCAGAATATTCTCTTGTCTTACTCTGCTGTGTTTTGTTTTGACCACAGAGCACTTTTTACACTTAGGGGCCACATTGCATTTTAGAAACCAAGTCAAGTGCCAAGACAGTAGTG